>JAMBLF010000375.1:0-287617 GCA_030578115.1 Leucoptera coffeella
AGAAGGCATATTGCAAAACCTTAAAAACCGTAAAACACACAATTTTACGTCACCTGAACCAATTACTATTGTGATAGCCAAACTGTTAGCCTTTTAGTGTTTGGGTGCGTTTACACTTTGTTTAGTTAGCCCTATCATAGTTAAACTCTAGTCGCGTTAAGTAGTAATTAACGAAGTCTTTCGTAAAGGAGGTTGCTTCCAGTTTGGTGGAGGCCAGCGTAGACTCAAGAGCCTGTGCGTATTTCGCCCAGCGCATCAGCATAGCTGTGCAACGGAGAAATGCCACCGGCCTTCTTGGGACACTTCCTACCACTGCCAGTGATTTGGCAGTAATATTTTATTTATCAACATATTTAGATTTTATTTTATAATTATTTGTTTATTTGAATCATTATTTATTGAGCAATATTAATTTGATGCATTACTTCATGTTAATTGCGCATTAAAAGCTTTTTTCTATTAATTTTTAGTAATTAGTAACGTCATGATATTCAAAAGCTAAACTAGCCAACGAGAAGTTAGTAAATGAGACATATATCTCTGTGGTATTTTACTATTACTATCAGTGTTACAGACGACTAATTTTTAAAATTTATTGTACAATTAGTGACAGTAAATCAACCATTATCTTTGTCTACTATTTCCATTTCTCCTAAAAAGCTAGTTACTCAACTAAACCGCTTACCACCCGACTAATCGCCACACAAATGCACTTTGAAATTGAGTCACTCTTACTAGTTAACTGAAGTGACGAATTTAACAAACGGAAATTCGAAATGATAAGATTTCCAACTCATTAGATAAATATCTATGTACTTTGTCGATAACTAAAGACACTTTGAAACTTTAAATAGAAGTACCTATAACCGCAGGGGTGATGTTAAATTTACCTATAACCACCGAGTGTATATGAGGTGTAAAGCGAAAGTTTGTCAGGATCAGGATAGATGAGGATACATGATCCTGCCTAGCCTTCTACAGGGAATCGGTGGAGATGAGAATATATGTATTGCTATGATGTTTTATTATAAGTATATTATTTTGTGCATGTTTATTATTTATAGCTTGTGACAGATTCCGAATCGGGTGCTGCCGGAGGACCAGTGATGCAGCTTAACTGCCTGGTATACTTGCAGCACCTTTTCACTGCATCAAGGTTTCCATTTTATTGTTGTAATGTTTGTATTGTGTGCTAATGCAAATTGCTATATGCAGTGAATAAACTATTATTCTTTCTTTCTTTGTTTGCAAACCTTACCTACCTGTATATATTAATCTAGTTCTAATAATAAAAAATACATTTGCTAAATGCCCCAACCACTCAAGCTTCCTACTACTACTTATGCTTTTTACTAAATCATAGTTCTCATTCATCTCTCTCATCTCATTTCAGTGATGATGTGTAGTTGTTAATGGATTATCAAAAGTATCAAATTTCGCCTTTAACTCTTGAATTACGATTTCGCTGTAATGCATTAGTAGACTTGGACCCTATGTAGGTTGCCCATGGAGTAATGAATAAGAGGAGTGGGCCTTATTTGTATTAATATTTGTATGGAAACAAGCGTGGCATTATGCGGGGTGAAACGAGGTACTCGAGACAGAGGGGAGATATTACAACTAATCAAAACACGGCATCGGCCAATCAAATCAGGTATCTTTTTTCTACTACACATTTGTAGACTCCGCACCAATTAACCACGTCATTTGGACCGCGTAACGGGGACCGCCCCTTACGCCGGGTCCTCTTTATATTTGGTTCGAGGTTGCCTCACAATGTTTTCCCTCCCTCAACGGTTAGATTGACGCCAATATATACAAAGTACATTTAAAACCATGTTGGGAACACCGCCTAATCACAGATAGCAGTGTTTTCCTTTAGCCACATCCAAGTTTAAAGTAACACGGTAGACCCTCTTATCACTGCCTTAAGTGTACAGTTTTGCAATGGGCTAGCAACTATTCCACTTTGAGGATATCGATAACCTGATGGGGAAACGATTTACATTAGGGGAAAGTTTTGTGTAAGTATTGAGCAATTGGTAGGTAATGATTCATCCCTGATTATATATGTATATTATATGTTTTTTTTTTTTCAAAAGGAATCCGTTTGCGTGACGTGTCGGGGTTTGTCAGAATATCAGTGCTGGCAGATTGGGCTACCCTTTCTGCTAGCAAGTAACTGAGACGGATCCCTTTCGCAGGGGCCCGGGGCCAGCATACGACGCCTCTCAAATTGTTATGTTCCGTTTTGTTTCTGTCATCGTTGGTCTTGTGTCTTTGTGAATTAAGTGGATTTTATTTCATTTTATTTATTTTTATTTATCATTCACACATGCTACGCTTTAAGAGCCTTAGTCCACTAAAGCTTTTTGCAAAATAACAGTTCAATATCAGATTTTAACGACCTCCGTCACGGAGGCTCCGTGGCGCCAGCTGTTAGCCGCCGGAACGCTAATCGTGAGGTCCCGGGTTCGATTCCCGGTGGAGGCAGAGTTTAAGAACCACGCTTTTCTACTGCTTTCCAGTCTGGTCGTTGATTATATATGCTATATATGTATTTATCTATGCATAATATGTATATATTTCTTAAATATACGTTGACTAGTACCCTTAACACAAGTCTTTAATGAACTTACCAAGGGGCTAGTTCAATTGGTGTAATAATGTCCAAATATTATTATTATTATCAGATCAGTTAAAGTGTGAAGTTAGTAGGTAGTGGATTAACGAAAGTGACGAATTTTGTGAGTTTTGCCGATTCCAATGGTGAAATTTGACACTTTTGTTCTACCACTACCAACTTTACACTATTACTGATCTGATATTGAACTGCGTTTGTGCTAAAAGGCATTAGTGGACAGGCCCCGGGGCTGTCAACTCTTTCAGGGTATTTGGAATCTTCATTGATCACCGTTGCATCGACAAAATTTCTAAGCCATTTAAACTCACGTTTGACTAATTAAGTGTAGATCAGTTGTTTGGGGCTCTGTATCAGTTGGTACAGGGTTCAGATCCCACCTGAGCATGTACTGATGGTAATGAAGTTCAATCGCAAAAACAAAGTCGCTTTCTCTGTCCCTATGTCCCTTTGTATGCTTAAATCTTTGAAACAACGCAACGGATTTTGATGCGGTTTTTTTAATAGATAGAGTGATTCAAGAGAAAGGTTTATATGTATGATAACATCCATTAAATAGTGGAGTAGGCTATATATTTTATACCCGTGCGAAGCCGGACCGGGTCACTAGTAAAAATATATTTGCGAAATGCACGGAATATTACGGTGAGGGAAAATATCGTGACGAAACCGACTTGTTCCTTAACAGGTAATAGTTAGTGCTTGTAAATGACGACATGTCACATTGAGTACTATGTATCTGGTCAACACGTGGGTTCGAGGTGGCCAAAGAATTACTATCTCCGCAGTTTTATTGATGTACACTTGATCCTTACGCAAGGGTTAATGCTCGAATATCTATATATTTATTTTACGTATATATTCCATCAAATTCATATTAACCGCGTGACTATGTACATCAACCGCCTAGTTAAAATTCAACATGGCGACAAACAACCACAACATTTAAATAAATAAACAAACAACACGACAAGTCATTTGTTTCATTTAAATGTTATAATTACAACATTACACGACAACCACACTGCACGTCGTTAATAACATGTTATGTATATCAGTTGCTACGTGACTGTTTAAATAAATAAACGCACAAACTACTTCCACACATACATAATATACATCTCACATACATTTAATACATCTCATCCTTTAATCTCTTTCGGGATTGACAGAACTAACTTAAAGCATGAATATTAGAGTCATGATGTCCCAACAGATCACATTTACCCTTGTCCCTCAGTCACCTCCTTCGACATGCTGTGAAGAACGGCAGCTATTTAGCATTATTTTACGTTTCAGACTGGCAGGGGACTTCACTATCACTACATAGTATAAACAAAGTCGCTTTCTCTGTCCCTATGTCCCTTTGTATGCTTAAATCTTTGAAACTACGCAACGGAGTTTGATGCGGTTTTTGTTAATAGATAGAGTGATTCAAGAGGAAGGTTTATATGTATAATAACATGCGACACAGAAGTGCGAAGCCGAAGCGAGTCGCTAATTATATGGATAAATTAAAGAGAAAATCGTTCTCTCAATGACAATGCCTGCAGTCCCGACTCTAGCATGTACCAATGCATAAGATTGAAAATGTTTATTTATTTACATAGATAATTTACAGTCGCTAACGATGGGGGATTCATCCTGAGCAAACTTGCCTATCCTTATAGTGCCTGTATACGGCGATACGGTTCACTACCTATCACGTTGGGTGCTGTCTATCTACCATACCTAACATGCCTTCGAAATTTCAGAGATGGGCACTCAAGCCTCTGACTACAATAAAAAAGGGAGTGTGTATACAAGCGAATTCAAAACAGTAGGATTATATATAATTAGTTCTACGAGTGATTTATAATAATTAATTACTTAAGTTTTTTTATTTAATAAATGTCTTACTCGACTGCATTAGGTTAAACCTGTAATGGTCGATGTATGTGGAAGAAGAATAAATAAATAAATAAGTCTTAAAGCGTATGTATGTATCGTTCTCTAACTATAACAAGCGAGTATATATGAGGCGTACGCATATAAGCTAAAGTTTAACGAGACCAATTAATCACCTTTTGTTAAAAACTCTTTTGAACCTTACCTCTGTGGCGGTTACGTAAGAACCGACTCGACTATGGTGAAAGTTAAAAACTCTTTTAACCACATAACGTCGTCTGCGCTAGTCTGGGACGTAAAAACATACATACATACACATCACGGATCCCCATTTGTCCCGATCCTGACAGACCACTTTCGCTTCATTGACACTCATACATCTTCTCATACACACACTCGGCGGTTATAGGTACTCCTAACGTCACCCCTTTTCAATACAGCGTCTATCTGAGAGAAACCAACTGGCTACCTAACACTATTCATGGCCCTATTAATCTCATTACGTGCACACACTTTACGTTCAATATCTCCCTCACACTTTCCTTTATAAGTAAATAGTGTTCCCAAATACACAAAATCATTCACTTAAAATAAAGGTGAATATCTACCATTCTTCTATAATTATACTAGGGGTAATAGAAATCTTATTCAAGCAATCAACCAGCCTGTACTAGTCCCCTGCTGGATGTAGGCCTCCCCAAGGGTACGCCACAAAACACGATCATTCGTGACCCTCAGCCAGCCACTACCAGCGACCTTTTTCAGGTCATCGGTCCATCTAGCAGGGGGGCGCCCTACAATACGTTCTACGTTATAGAATCTTATAGGTAGTCGTTTCCTACACATTAATTCTATGTTCTCTGTGGTCGTATGTTAGTCTATGACATAAAAATAATGTTAACTAGCTGTCGTTATTCTCGCCATGTCGTAGGAGGCGACTAAGGGACCAAAGATAAATCTAATCCATTCGGGGATGGGCTGGGATAGCTAGCTATCAACTTACTAGCAATTAATATTCCATATAACAAGACAACCCATATTATTTGTTTGCTTGTATGTTTACGATGGAATCAATTTAAGATTAAACTAAGTTGGTGTTACTATAGTTTTATATCTTTAAAATCATGAACGTTTGAATATAAAGACAAAAGACACACGCGTTCACGACCCTTGCGGGTAGTCAGAGGTTCAGGTGTCCATCTCCGCAATCGCGAAGGTAGTCATTCTATGGCCACCTCGAACCCACTCAATACTCAATTTGTCAGATAGTAAGCCATGTCGCCATTTACAAGCACTGACTTACCTGTCCGAGGAACAGGTAGGTTTCCTCACGATATTTTCCCTCACCGTAGTATTCGTATACGTATTTTTATCACGAAAATATACATAGAAATTCATTAAACTTAATTTCTATTGGCACACGCTCAAGCGGGATTTGAACTCTGCACCCACTGATACAGAGTCAAGCCCCAAACAACTGAGCTACGTATACCCAATAAATACCTACCTGTTTATTCATTATAACTTTATCAAAAAGGCCATCTACTAATCTAAATAGCATTCTTGTGTCATATTAACTATTCTTCGTAATGAAAATTCGTCAGTAAGGAAAATTAAAAAGCCTACGTATTACTAAGATACTTTGCAAGGAAACTAATTGATAAGGCGAGGTAGCGGTCACGACATGAGCGGAGCGGGTAATAGATTAGTCTGGATTGAAAGCGAGGAGTTGAAGCGGTTCTCGAGTAGAGGCCGCGTCTCGACAAACGTAGTGTAGGACGCCCCCTGCTACATGGACCGATGATCTGAAAAAGGTCGCTGGTAGCGGCTGGATGAGGGCCACGAATGATCGTGTTTTGTAGCGTACCCTTGGGGAGGCCTACGTCCAGCAGTGGACTAGTATAGGCTGATTGATTTGCGTGGCGCGATTCGAATCGTGAGGTTTCGGGTTCAGCCCGGTGGAGGCAGAGTTAAGAACTACGGTTTTTTTCTGCTTTCCAGACTGGTTGTTGATTATATACTCGTATGTTATATATGTATTTATCTATATATAATATGTATACATTTCTTAAATATACGTTGACTAGCACCCTTAACACAAGTCTTAAATGAACTTACCAAGGAGCTAGTTCAATTGGTGTAATAATGTCCTAAAATATTATTACTATTATTTGATTGAAACCGGGCAAGTCTGAGTCTGGGACTTAAAATGCTAACTAGCTGCCTTTTATAACTAAATAACGTCCGTGATAGACTGGTATACAATTATATCAAAGCGGGTGTACGTATTGAAAAACAGGAGAGCATGTATGAGAAGGTTAATAGGCGTGAGTGACGCAAGGGAAATTGGCTACCCGTTCCAGGTGACGATCGATAGTCTCAGTCTGTCCCGTCAGGGACGTAGCTGCGTAAATATAGGCACGTTAACTGTCATCAATATGACATGTTAATGTCCTCAAAACCTTCACAATTATGTTAAAAAAGACACAGTGAATTTAATAACATTATATTGAACAAATGCAAATGTAAACACTTAACATATACATAGACCATTTTTTTCTAAATCCATTATCACACCACCTGGACTATAGGCTGGACAAGTGGCCGTCAGTCAGTCCAATTAAAAATGATGCGTTATGTCAGTCAACCATCAACGCGTATGTAAATGTCTTACATTTTGATTTCTATCACCTTAGCGTTTAAGCCAATAGTTTAGCTAACCTAATCTCTAACCGCCGAGTGTGTATGACGAAGTGTCTGAGTCTCAAAGAAGCGTAAGTGATCTGTCAGGATCAGGACAGATCGGAATCTGTGATCTCCGCCATCCTCTCTACAGGGAATCAGGCGTGATGTGTATATATGTATATTTGGAGTCCTGAGTTCATACCCGCTCTACATCACTACGAAACCGCTCCGCTAGCCTCCCAGCCCACCACCATAACCGCACCCTTCCAAACACAAGATAGTAAATAGTAAAGGCATGAGAAACAAAGCGATTTCGCCGAACATTCGTCACTTAGTACAATAGCGGATTATCATTGCTCATAGGCATGTAATTTTATGACTACTGGCTATTTAAGAACGTGGGTTCAGTATGTAAATATCTAGGAAGAGTGTTTGACCAATATACGTATGTATGTTGCAGATAACTTTCAATGAATATGAAACTAAATGTCACTATTTTAATTTTTAAGATTCACTAATTCAAAATAACAAAGTACAGTTACACATTGCTTTATATCCCAACTAGTGACCCGCTCCGGCTTCGCCTGGGTATAAAATATAAAGCCTACTCCACTATTTTATGGATGTTATTATACATATAAACCTTCCTCTTGAATCACTCTATCTATTAAAACAAACCGCAACAAAATCCGTTGCGTCAAAGATTTAAGCATACAAAGGGACATAGGGACAGAGAAAGCGACTTTGTTTTATACTATGTAGTGATTATAATATGCCGGTTGTCTATTGTTAGCATTAACCAGAGCAGAATTCAAATGTTTCTTCGCAGATACTAACTTATCCAAACGAAGTAGGTTTCCTAGTAATATCTTCCCTTCAATTGCATACAGTCGCTATCGTAATCTTGTTCTAATCACATCTCTATTCATTTATCCTTAATCCCTTAATCGACTCTTACTACATTAATTTAAAGCAGTTATTTGATTCTATTTACGTACCAGTGCGTAATAAAAATACATTTATGAAATGCGTCGAATACTACGGTGAGGGAAAACATCGTGAGGAAATCTACCTGTTCCCCGAACAGATATTAGTCAGTGCTTGTAAATGGCGACATGGCTTACCCCCTGTCACATTGAGTACTAACTATATGGTCAACACGTGGGTTGGAGGTGTCTATACAATTACTACCTTCGCAATTGCGGAGATGTATATCTGTACCTCTGACTACCTCGCTAGGTTTAATGGTCGTAAACGCGTTTGTCTTTTTACGTTCTAAACTAAGTCAGGATAAAGAATGACGGGTATGCAAATACGTACCGCCGAGTGTGTATGAGGAGGTGTATGTGTGTCAATGAAGCGAAAGTGGTTTTCTCTCTACAGGGAAAAGGGCGTGATGTGTACGAGTATGTATGTATAAAATTCCACCCCTTACATTTACTTAGTCATAATACAGATCTCCCTTTAATTCTTTACAGCATCCGGTGTACTAATAAAAGCACCACAATACACCTTAAGAAAACATAAATAGCCTTTTTTGAATGGGACTATTCCACCTGCTAGTCTGGCACTTCAATATGGCAAATAAAAAGTAAACCAGCTGCCGTTCTGTCTTTGTAAAGTTAGCAAAAGTAGGTATTTTATCCGATCCTGGCATACCAATTTTGATTTACTGGCATACATACAGTTTCACACATACCCAGCGGTTATAGGCAATTCCACCCTTTTTCAGTCAATCATCTTCTTGAACATCATACTTTTTATCGATACAACCCCTACGTAACAGTCGTCTATGGTGCGTCAACAACAACAAAGTCAGCTCAGTGAAAGTTGAAAATACAAATAATAATTTTCGGCTGAATATTTAGTCAATTGTGATGCTAAACTGGCTAAATATGTTTGCTTTGGGATTATATTTAAATCCTCAACTGGAACGAACGGAAGAACAAGGAAGAGAAGAATTGGAGCTTCGATTTCGTTTTTCTTCGGTTGTAGCGTTGCTGTAACCATGGCGATGGAATAACAAGAAGTTCAAACGCCGTGGCATCAGTGTTTGTACTTTGGCCGACATAACCTTAGTGGTGAATGGATTAATAAAGAATTAAAAAAAATCCCTACGTCCTTCCACCATACCTTTACTTATACCTTTCTGCTATTATTGCACGGATGGTGTACGTAGTGTAAAGAACAGAAATGCATGTATGAGAAGGTTAATGGGTGTGAGTGAGCGACAAAGGTTTTTCAGATGGCCATCGATTGTCTCTACCTATCCCCTTGGGGACGTAGAGGTGTAAATATATGTATGCTAAACTTAAGAATGCCCTTTTCAATTCTAGTCACTACATTGTCTCCCAAACCATAACTTATATTATTGATTCTCTCATCTCTCAACAATAATATTATTGATTCTCTCATTTTATGTCACTCTAATTTACCTATCACAATAAAAAGGTTGCATACCAATCAAAGCTCATTAGAGCTAATACTCTTTTTAGATATACAAACTTTTTATTTAATCACACCATAAAACAACTTAAATACTGCAAAACTTAAAACCGTTGCCTTATCGATTTAAAACACTAACATTACGCAAAATACGTAAACAAACCTTACTGAGCTCTCATTGGCCATATATTACGCATATATGGCACATTTCCTTAAGAAATCATTGAACGCAGGTATTCAATTTGACCTACAGAACGCTGAGACGAAACTGGTCGGGCTCGCCTAAGGGCGTGCTTACACTGGAGGTTAGTTACGTTGCTGTGGATACGGTTGTTGTTATTCATTGTATTAATATGTAACATATAAATACAGAGTATAATAATAATATTTAGGACACTATTACATCAATTGAACCAACCCCTTGGTAATTTCATTCACGACTTGTGTTAAGGGTACTAGTATGTATAGTAATAATTATATAAGCGTTTATTTAAAGCTATAAAAACATACAACATTTTAAAGCTTACTTTAATCAAAACATTAGCACAATCTACTGGGTTGTGATGACATTAATATAGAAAATTAACACTACCACGTTGCCTAATAAATTCAATTATATTGCGCTGTATTCAGGGACGTTAATAACTGCTAACTAGGTGTCGCTCTTTTTAAATGTCATAACAGACGAGAAAGACGATTTTGGGAGAAAAAGAAACCTATTGTGCGATGAGCTAACAACCTGTAACCAATGTTCCATGGAGCTATCAAGTGACCATGGAGATACCGTGTCTCAGTTTCTGTCCACCCTGAAAGGGCTTTAAATACGTAAATGTATATTTATAAGAACCAACATATACCCTACGTAGCTATAGCAACGTAGTATCGCTTCACCCTGGTGTAGCAACACCCTAACACCGGCCATATCTAAGGTTGTTTCACAACCATACTTCATAAGGGCAGCGCGAAATATACAATCAGTTTACGTCGACCGCTCCGGCTGAACACACGCGTTTCTAGACTATACGAAAAAAACAACGTTGACAGCGCGCCATTTTACGACATTTTTCAACATTGCAGTTTTCATTTTATTGTGCCTTGATTAGGTTGTTTTTATCGGAAAATGCCCAGAATCTAATTTGAAAGGTGATTTCTCTGCGTAATTGAACGATTTGTGATACGGTTGTGTTGTTGAAATATTGTTTTGGCAGGTAAGGGCTGAGTTTTTAAACTATTTTTTCTTGTACTCTTATTTACTAGTTTTAATTGTTTTGTTTGACTTATAGGTTTAGTAGCTTTGTAACTAAGGCAAAAGTGTTTAAAGGCTATTTCTTTGATAGTAAACAAACTTAATAATATGCAAACCACTCTCATTATTAAATATTTTTAATGAACTATTTGAATTATGTGCGTGAATGGCTAACATTGGAACTTGCTTTGTAAATTGTAAAAATCATCTGAAAATACCGAAAACTTTCTTGGTAACGAAAGGAAATAAGTAAATAATAATGTATAGAATTCAAAGTTCGGAATAGATTTGTATCAGCTATCTTTTGCTATCCTACTATTATGGATATTGTCTAAACAATCTTCTTTCGTTCTAAAAAAAACATATATTAACTCCCCTAACAAGTAGAGACTATTCATCGAACGATCCTGACAAATCTCTTTATCTCACTTCAACCCAATTACATTTTCATAAATGCTCTTCTGTTTTTCACGTAACACACCTTAAGAAGAATAGTAATACCAATCAAAATAATTTACAATGTTCACTTAACATATTCCTAATAGATTGACCTGTGCTAGTCTAGGACGAAAAATAACGCTAACTAGCTATTATATCTCCTACATCACATTTTAACCTAAATATTTGGGTTGCAATGTCACATTGGAACATTATTGACAGGTTGTTAGCCCCTTGCCTAATAGATTCCATATACCCCTAGTCCCTTAGCCGTCTCCTACGACATGCCGGTAAGAACGGCAGCTAGTTAGAAATATTTTACATCCCAGAATAGCACTGAACTAACTACATTTTTTTAAAATAATAATAATATTTTAATAATAATATTAAGAACACTAATACACCAATTGAACTTGCCCTTTGCTAAGTACATTTAAGACTTGTATTAAGGGTACTAGTCAACGTATATTTAAAAAATATATACATATTATAAATAGATAAATACATATATAGTTTATATAATCAATACCAGACTGAAAAGCAGAAGAAAAGCGTAGTTCTTAACTCTGTCTCCACCGGGAATCTTTGGGACCTCACGATTCGCGTTCAGGTGCTTAACCAATCGCGCCACGGAGGTGGTCTATTTTGGGTCTCAAGAAATCTGATCTTACAGCTTGTTTTAAATATCATAGACGTAAAATAAAGGTTTCAGAATTTAGTGTTTAATGGTACCTAATAATTAAAACGAGATCAAATATAATATTTATTTCTCATTTTATAATTTCATAAAATTTATTATGTCATAAACATTATATTGACCAATTATTATCGGTTTATTTTAACATAGATAAATAATGGAAAATATTTTATTGCACATCAAAAATATAGCTTAACGGACTAAGGTTAGGTTTGGGTGAAAATTAACACCAAAAAAATACGTATCATACAATAATACGTACGTACAATAATAATACGTTCATTTAACACGTGGATTTGAGGTGTCCATAGAATTACTACCTTCGCAATTGCGGAGATGGAAACCTGAACCTCTGACTACCCCTCAAGGTTTAATGGTCGTGAATGCGTTTGTTTTGTTCATTCACTATTTTTGGTAAGCATTTTCGTATTATTTAGTGTTCGTTTAAATAATAGCCATTAATAATAAGTCCCGCGCTAGCTCGGACATAAGAACGCTAACTAGCTGCCATTCTTCCCGGCATATCGTAGAAGGGATCCAGGTGTAAATAGAATCTATTGGTCGATGGGCTAGCAACCTGTCACTAATGTGCCATATGGACATCACAGCCCCAAATGACCATGGATGTTTTCATGTCTCCAACCTTGTATACAGGGAAAGGGATCAAATATTGATCTGTTTCCCGAAAGGGATCAAATATTGATCTGTTTCCGTATCTCACAACAGGAAAAAGTACTTAATGTAATGACCTCCGTGACGCGAGCGGTTAAACAACTGAACGCTAATCGTGAGGTCCCGGGTTTGATTACCCGTGAAAACTAAGTTAATAATTACTAGCGGCCCTCTCCGGCTTCGCACGGGTATAAAATATATATAGCCTACTTCACTATTTAATGGATGTTATCATACATATAAACCTTCCTCTTGAATCACTCTATGTATTAAAAAAAACCGCATCAAAATCCGTTGCGTAGTTTCAAAGATTTAAGCATACAAAGGGACATAGGGATAGAGAAAGCGACTTTGTTTTATACTATGTAGTGATGATTTTCTTCTTTTTTTGAGCTTTTAAATATATTCGTTGATTATTTATATATAAGCTATAAATGTATTTATCTAAACCAAGTATTAATTTCTTAAATATTCGTTGACTAGTACCCTGAACACAAGTTTTAAATGTATTTACCAATGTGCTAATTCAATTAGTGTAACAGTGTCCTAAACATTATCATTTAGGACACAAATCTGTTTTCGTATCTCAATTCTTCGTACCCGGAAAATGTACTTAAATCTGTTTTAACAATAGCACGAATATAAATACTGTAGGTAGTAACGTGATCGGAATAAATAATATAAACGACAATTACCGGCTGTTTATAACAACATAAGATAACGCATGACATAAACATTATTTTGACGACCTCCGTGGCGCGAATGGTATACGTGTCGTGAGGTGTTAAGAACTACGCTTTTCTTCGGCCTACTAGCTAAGGGGTTGATTAAACTATATGCTAGATATCAAGGATGTAATAAGTTAATATTTGTTATTATTATAAACTGTGTAGAACTTATACAGATCAAATTGGAGACATTCTTCTCAAGGCGAATGTGAACAACACAAGAGCATGTGTGAGAAGGTTAATGGGTGTGAGTGAAGCAAAAGATTTGTCAGGATCGTTCAAAGTGGCCTAATAAGGTCTGCTTATCCCGTTATGAATGTAGAGGCGTAAATATACATACATATTACGCCCGTTTCTCCATAGAGGGGTAGGTATTAAGAATGGTTCCCCATTTGTCCCGATCCTGACAGACCACTTCCGCTACATTGACACTCATACACCTCTAACACACTCGGCGGTTATAGGTATTTCTAACGTCACCCTATTTTAATATGGCGTCAATGTGAACTTCACGAATTTCTTTTTTATTGTGACGGAGTTGTCAGAGGCTTGAGTGACCATCTCCGGAATTTCGAAAGCATGTTAGGCATGGGTCACTCGCAGCCCGCGTTTCACTAGATAGACAGCACCCAACTTGATAGGTAGTGAACCGTATCGCCGTATACAGGCACTGGCTAGGATAGGCAGGTTTCCTCACGATGTTTTCCCTAAACATTAATAATAATAACTATGCCAAACTAAAAAAAATGTATTCCCAACCATTAACCCTTGCGGGGTAGTCAGAGGTACAAGTTTCCATCTCCACAATCGCGGAGGTAGTAATTCTATGGCAGCCTCGAACCTACGTGTTCACCAGATCGTCAATACTAGTGACTACTGACAATTACCTGTTCGGGGAACAAGTAAGTTTCCTCGCGATGTTTTCCCTTCCCGTAGTATTCGATGCATTTCGTAAATGTATTTTTATTACGAAAATGTACATAGAAATTCATTAAACTACTAATTTAATACAGAGTCAAGCCCCAAACAACTGAGCTACGCCAAATTATACTAATATTATTAATGATAATAACTATGCTATTTTTATTATTTATTACTGTTCGAGGCATGAGTCATCAACTGATGTGCCGACCCCGTCATTAAACCTTTAAAATGTTGACCTTTTACAAATTCCTTCGGTTTCGGTCCCAAAACAATAAAAAACACACACAAGGAATGCAACAAAACTATGTATGTGTTCTTATTTAGACAGGTCATTGATACTTTGTTTGCGAACTGTGGGTTATAGGTTCTATACTCGGGCAGAGCAAGCTATATGATGGCAAAACTATATATAGGTACATATATACAACATATCACTACATAGCATAAAACAAAGTCGCTTTCTCTGTCCCTATGTCCCTTTGTATGTTTAAATCTTTGAAACTACGCAACGGATTTTGATGCGGTTTTTTTAATAGATAGAGTGATTCAAGAGGAAGGTTTATATGTATAATAACATCCATTAAATAGCCAGAATTGCGAGACCGGAGCGGCTCGCTAGTTATAAATATATTCATGCTGAAAAGTGACCTTAGGGATATTATATCTCCGTGGTTCTGGCCACACCGTCGATATACAATATACATGACCTGATACAATATTTATAATACAATATTTGACGACCTCCGTGGCACGATCGGTTAGCAGCTTGAACGCTAATCGTGAGATCCCGGGTTCGATTCCCGGTGGAGACAGAAATAGAAACTACGCTTTTCTTCTGCTTTCCAGTCTTGTCGTTGATTATATATGCTATATATGTATTTAAATTTTTATAACAAATATATACTTGTTAAATATACGTTAACCTACCCTTAACACAAGTCATAAATGTACTTAGCAAGGGGCTAGTTCAAATGGTGTTATAATGTCCTACAATATTATTATTATTACATTCTTGTCCTTTAACCCCTTTGGGGAACAAAACTTTAGATGTAATATCTCTTTAGTCACAATTATTGGGTGTTAGCATTGATATGTGACAGACTAGCCCATCACCCAATAGATTCCATTTACCCCTAGTCCCTTAGTCGCCTCCTACGACATGCCGGGAACACACAAAACATATTTAGAAACACTTTAGACACTACGGCGCGCTAGCACCATGACTCATTCCATAGACATTTACACACACACACACACACACATACAAACATCAACATTCACGACCTATTCATTACGGGGGTGAACAAGACTTCAAAGTCATATAACATCTCTTTAAATACTTTTAACAAAGAAGCATTAGAATCGTGATGACAGACACAATAATATATCCTATGTCACATTTAGAATATATAGGGGAAGTGATGTTACATAGATCCTTGGTGACAGGTTTCTAACCCATAACCCAATAGATTCTTAACCCCTAGTCTCTTAGTCACCTCCTACAACCTACAGAATATTAACGACATAACATTTAGATACTCTCGATAAACGTAGTGTAGGACGCCCCCTGCTAGGTGGACCGATGACCTGAAGGTCGCTGGTAGTGGTTGGCTGAGGGCCACGAGTGATCGTGTTTAGCGTACCCTTGGGGAGGCCTACGTCCAGCAGTGGACTGACACAGCTTGATTAATTAAATACTATTAACAAGGAAGTATCAGAATCGTGATAACTGAAACGGAATAATGGTGACTGTTTACTAGCCCATCGCCTAATAGATTCTTAACCCCGAATCCCTTAGTCGCCTCCTACGACTTACGTTACGGCACTCAAAGACTATGACTCATACATACATATACATTCACGTCCTTTAATCCCTTTCGAGTAGGACAGAACCTCGGAAACATTATCTGCTAGGTCGCTTTTTAGCATAAATATTAGGGTTGTGATATCATAATGGAACATTGGTGATACTTTACTAGCCCTTCGTCCAATAGATTCTTAACCCCTAGTCCCTTAGTCGCCTCCTACAACCAAACATTTAAAAACCCTCTAGACACTCCGGCACTCCACACCATGACTCATACCATCGCCATTTACATACATACACACAAAAACACACACAGAAGAAATGTCATAGAAAAACAAACAATCGCACCATCAATATAATCAAGATCGTAAAGGGAAAAAATGAAACGCACAATAGGCCACGCCCCCTCACAAAAAATGCGGGAAAGAACGCTAGGAATTCGGCCCAGTCACGATCTGTGTGTGTGTAGCTTAAAAGCGCTAGAAATACATTTGACGACCTCCATGGCGCGATCGGTTAGCCACCTGAACGCTAATCGTGAGGTCCCAAAGAATCCCAGAGGCAGAGTTTAGATATACGCTATTCTTCTGCTTTCCAGTCTGGTCGTTGATTATATGTAATTTATCTATATATAATAGGTAGTTATATATTTCTTAAATTTACGTTGACTAGTACCCTTAGCACAAGTCTTATCAAGGGGCTAGTTCAATTGGTGTAAAATGTCCAAATTATACATAACACACGCTTCACGACTTGTGTATACAGATTCAAGACCATTAAACCTTGCTGGGTAGTCAGAGGTTCAGGTTTTCTATCGCAGAGGTAGTTATTCTATGGCCACCTCGAACCCACGTATTGACCGAGTTAGTAC
Organism: Leucoptera coffeella; assembly: GCA_030578115.1. Classification (NCBI taxonomy): domain Eukaryota; kingdom Metazoa; phylum Arthropoda; class Insecta; order Lepidoptera; family Lyonetiidae; genus Leucoptera; species Leucoptera coffeella. Next base: position 17,042 of record JAMBLF010000375.1, read on the forward strand.
TCAATGTGACAGGTGGTCAGACACGTCGCCATTTACAAACACTATTACCTTTCGGGGAACAGGTAGGTTTTCTCACGATGTTTTCTGTCACCGTAGTATTCGTAAATGTATTTTTATTACGATAATGTACATAGAAATTCAGTAAACTTAATTTATAATTGTTCATACTTAAGCGGAATTTGAATCTTGTACACACTGATACAAAGTCAAGCCCCAAACAACTGAGCTACACCGAATTGTATACACACTCCCTTTTACTACGGCGGGGTAGTCAAAGGCTTGAATGCCCATCTACGAAATTAACTGAAGTGTGAAACTGAACTTGATTAGAATATTACTGTACAACTGTAGTAATGTACAACTCAAAACTGTTAACAATCATTAACCTTATTTTATTAATAATAATAATAATAAAAGCGTCTATTTACAGCCACAAAAACATACACAACACAAAACGTTTACAATAAAAACTTACAAACTATGGGATAAAACTTGTGCATGTTATTGAAGCAACAAAAGGGTTCCAACTCAGCTTGCTATACTGCTGGTGATAGCAAACGCAACGCTGGTCTTATGTCAGAACCATATTAGTAACAATGACCATTATAAAACATGTAAAATCATAAAGTTAGCTTCCAGCTATAACAACGCTAGATCTAGCCATAATCAAATTCACAAACACACTATACTTCAAGTCCATTACATTCAAACGGGTAAACAGAACCTCAGTGCCTGTCATACATTTAATATAATGAATAGTACAAAAGAGCATTAGGTAAAGAATGCAAACTAGCTGGCGTTCTTCCCGGCATGTCGTAGGAGGCGACTAAGGGACTAGGAGTCAATGTAATCCGTTGGGCGATAGGCTAGCAACCTTTCACCAATATTCCATTCCAAGTTATGATAAAAGTAAAAAGTATTTGCACCATATTTAGTTGTTTATTTATTTATCTTGTCTTGTCTCTGAGGTTTTATATATTAAGGAGTATGAGTATATGTATGGTTAGTATGATACAGTTTGCCAATAAATAATAAAAAATGTACATAATAATAATATAACAATAATAATATTTCGACATTATTACACCAAGTAAACTAGCCCCTTAGTAAGTCCATTTAAGACTTGTGTTAAGGGTACTAGTCAACGTATATTTAACAAGTATATACGTATTATACATAGATAAATACATAATATATAGCATATATAATCAACGACCAGACTGGAAAGCATTAGAAAAGCGTAGTTCTTAACTCTGCCTCCACTGGGAATCTTTGGGACCTCACGATTAGCGTTCAGGCGGCTAACCGATCGCGCCACGGAGGTCGTCAAGCATAAGTTTATTTGGTGTGTGAAACAAGCGAGATTTGTCAAGATCGTTCAAAGTTGCCTAATAGTCTCTGCCTACCATAAGGGAAGTAGAAACGTGAATATATGCATGTCAATAAAGGGTAAACATTACCAAATACGGTAGGGTGACATATTAGACAAACAATATATACGAATGACCCATTGTTAATATTTAAGGGAATGTTATATCATACTGTATGTAACTACTCAGATTTAAAAGACTTATCTAAACAAACACATGACCAGTTTTGTCCTAGGTCTGGGACTTAAAATAAAGCTAACCAGCTGCCGTTCTTCCCGGCATGTCGTAGGTGACGATTAAGGGACTAGGGCTAAATAGGATGAATTAGGCGATGGGCTAGCAACCTGTCGTCAAAGTTCCATATGACATCACAACCCCAATTTCTGAATGAGTGTCAAAGAAGCGAAAGTGGTCTTTCAGAATCGGGACATCTCTGCTTACCCCTCTACAGGGAATCAGGCATGATATATATCTATATAAAGTTTATGTGTACCTCATTAATTTAAATCCTCTTAACTTTTTCAGAACCAACCAAAAACTCTACCTCTACACTAGGCCTAACATGATATAACCTTCAAAATGGCCGTCAATTTAAAAGCTATTTTATGCCTAGTTCTACTCACTCACTCGCTCACTATAGTCACTTGCGAGGACAGTAATGAGGAAGAGAATAGTACTACTACTGAACAAAAACTTAGCGAAGATACAGAGTATGATGCAGAAGATATCAGAGCGAAAGATTCAGAAAAAGGTAACAAAACATAGTGTCCATCTCCGCAATTGCGAAGGTAGTAATTCTATAGCCACCTCGAACCCACGTGTTGACAGTCAGTACTCAATGTGACAGGTGGCAAGCCGGGTCGCCATTTACAAGCACTAATTATTACCTGTTCGGGGAATAGGTAGGTTCACGATGTTTTCCCTCACTATATTAAAACCAAACTTGATAGTCAAAATTTGCGTGTCCATGTCCACAGTTACGAAGCTAGCGATTTTATGGCCATCTCGATCACATGCATCTAATACATAATGGTTGTTAGAATAATAACCTAATGTGGCTGGTGGTGAATAGTGGTAAACTAGCGTTATTCCGCCAGACCTTAATACGCTACTACAACACACTAAAATATAATACAAAAACTTACAAATAATTATATTATCGCAGGCCACGAAACAGACTACAAAACAGGCAATCCAGTCACAGAGGTCACCGCAACAGACCAGAATCACATCACCACTACCGAAACAGCCACTGAAGCTCCAGCCAGTGAAGAATCAGCCAGCAGCACTGATGATGTAGAGAATACGACTGAAGCCGAAAAGAATCCGGAAAAAGAAGTGGTGGAAGATAATGGAGAAGTTACGAATAGAATTGCCGTGAGCGAAACAACTGAGGGAGTTCCGACGACACAAGAATATACTACTCGTGTAAGTAAGCATATTTTACGAATTCCATTTGGCTCTATAATATATAGCGTTTGGCTATATATACAGCCAAAGTGGAAGGTAGAGTTGAACCGGGTAGATTGTGTAGAACAATATACAAATCAATTAAGAAACGTTCTCTTCAAAGTCGATATACGCAGCGTGAGGAATAGAAGACCATGTATGTGAAGATTAATGGGTGTGAGTGAAGCAAGGGAGATTTGTCAGGATCGTATCAGGATAGTACCTGCCTTGGGGACGTGAAGACATGAAGATATTCATGTGTGTACTTTATGAATGTTTGCAATTTCATGGTAGTTATAGACTTGAGCGTCTGCCAGTCCCGTGTTATAGTTTGGACATGATTGATTGACGAAAAGAATATACTCGTATGTGGTTGAGGTGAAAAGAGGGTTTCTCAGGGGCAGTAAGACGTTTAACGGTCAGACGCCATATTGTGAGCCATAAGCCACCATAAAACGACGTAAGAGTGCTGTTTAGTAGTTACGTTGCCTTTTTTATATGTTGTTGATAGTTGATGTTTAGTACCTATTACCGCCGACTTTGTAAGAGTGTCAATGAAGCGAAAGTGATTGGTCAGGATCGAGCCAGATGGACATCCTTGATATTTGCCTACCCCTCTGTAGAGAGAGAAATGTATGTATGTATGTACATATGTGCTACATACCTATTCAAATTTGTATTGCAAATTTCCAGGTACAAAGAAGTAGTACAACACCAGCTATTCCCACAACAGAATACCCTAATGTACAGCCAAAAGAGACGGAGGAGGCGACTGTGGGATACAGAAACCCTAAGTCTGAAGCTAGTAAGTAGTAAATAGATTGATCGGTAAAAAGATGATAATTTAGGACAGGTGCAGTCTAGGGTTGAGAGACAAAATTTGAAAAAATATAACCTTTATACCGAATTAAATACCATTTTCCTAATTTTCTTTAAATATTTGGTAACTCTTTCTCTCTTTTTGGTAACTTAAGATACAAATAAATTTTAAGTATTTTTGAGATAGTACTTAAGAGATTTAATATCTTCTCGATCACTATTACTATTGTAGTGCTCCACAACCAGTGTTCATGATGTTTTTACATTTTTAAAATCAACGACAGGGTCAATTCAATCTGACTAAAAGTGTATCAGATTCTATATATTTATACACATAGATATCAATATACATCAATTCATGTACATACCACTAAAACGATTTAGATTTAATTTTAAATCTTAAGAATACTTATTTTCTAGTGACAATTTATATATGAACATTGTTTTTACCTTCCATACAGAGATCAATTCTCTTTTTTATTATTGTTTTTTTTTACCTACAATAAAACACAATTTCATTTCATTTCAAACCCCAACAGCCCAAGAAACCGTACCATCCTGGCGCAAAACGGAACCCAGGACCACCACCCCAGCCATGTCCAAGGCCGCTACCCTCAGACACCTGCTGCAAGACGAGCTGCTACGCCAGCCATTGGGTCTGTTGGTGCCACTGCGACCCACCGCCCTGTCGAGGGCTCTGGCGGTGTGGCACGACATGGCTAGAGGTCACGAGTTGGACCTCAGTGACATTGTCATCATTGGCTTCGATGGAGATGGTGAGTCATGGCATTTTGATGAATAGAACCTTTAGAGACACTATATTATGTCTTAGGAAGAAGTGTAGATTACAACAGTATTTTTTAGAGTAGACAGTTGAACCGTACTTCAGAGACACTATATTATGTTCTAGGAAGAAGTGTAACTTACAAGAGTAACCTTCAGAGTAGACAGTTGAATCTCACGATAATAGGTCATAAGAGTGTAGCTTTGTGTTAGTAGGGGTATGTCTAATAAAACGCAGGACAGTCGTTAGAAATCCTATAACCGCCGAGTGTGTATGATAAGCTGGTGTAATGATGCCAATGTAGAAGAGTATATCAATGTCACTGAATCAAAAGTGTTGGATCGAGACACATGAGCATCTGTAGGGTATCTGCATAGATCTTTCTCAATCTGTAGAGACTCGGGCATGATGCAGGTATGTATGTAGAAGTGCCTTCGCCAGCCACTGGGTCTGCTGGTGCCACTTCGCCCCACCGCCCTGTCGAGGGCTCTGGCGGTGTGGCACGACATGGCCAGAGGTCACGAGTTGGACCTTAGTGACATTGTCATCATTGGCTTCGATGGAGACGGTGAGTCATGGCTTTTGAAGTGGACAGAACCTTTAGAGACACTATATTATGTCCTAGAAAGAAGTGTAACTTACAAGAGTAATTTTTAGAGTAGGCAGCTGAACCTCACGATAATAGGTCCTAGGAGTATAGCTTTGTGTTAGTAGGAATATGTCTAATAAGACGCAGGACAGTCGTCGGAAGCACCTATAACCGCAGAGTGTGTGATAAGCTAGTGTATGGATGCCAATGTAGAAGAGTATATCAATGTTACTGAATCAAAAGTGTTGGATCGAGACACTTGAGCATCTGTAGGGAGTCTGGATGGAATTACCTCCAATCTGTAGAGTTCATGATGCAGGTATGTATGTAGAAGTGCCTTCGCCAGCCATTGGGTCTGCTGGTACCACTGCGACCAACCGCCCTGTCGAGGGCTCTGGCGGTGTGGCACGACATGGCCAGGGGTCACGAGTTGGACCTTAGTGATATTGTCATCATTGGATTTGATGGAGACGGTGAGTCATGGCTTTTGATGTCTTTTAATGTTGACAGAAGCACAGACTCACCGTGATACGTGCTGGAGATGGTAAATTACTTGTATGTGTGTCTTTTATTGCCTTTGGGAAGGGTAGAGCTTCGGAGACACTATATTATGTCATAGGAAGAAGTGTAGGTTAAAAGTGTAACGTAGGACAGTCGTTAGAAGTTTCTATAACCATCGAGAGTACATGTGGACTAGTGTATCAATGTCAATGAACCTCAAGTGGTTTATCCGGATCGAGGCACTTGGGCATCTGTAGGGAATCTGGATGGATCTTTCTCAATCTGTAGAGACTCAGCCATGATGCAGGTATGTATGTAGAAGTGCCTTCGCCAGCCATTGGGTCTACTAGTGCCACTGCGACCCACCGCCCTGTCGAGAGCTCTGGCGGTGTGGCACGACATGGCCAAGGGTCACGAGTTGGACCTTAGTGACATTGTCATCATCGGATTTGATGGAGATGGTGAGTCATTGCATTTGAAGTGGACAGAACCTTTAGAGACACTATATTATGTCTTAGGAAGAAGAGTAACTTACAAGAGAAACCTTTAGAGTAGACAGTTGAACCTCACGATAATAAGTGCTAGGAGAGTAGCTTTGTGACAGTAGGGTTTGTCCAATAAGACGCAGGACAGTCATTAGAAGTATCTATAACCATCGAGAGTACATGTGGACTAGTGTATCAATGTCACTGAATCAAAAGTGTTGGATAGAGACACTTGGGCATCAGTAGGGACTTTGGATGGATCTTCCTCAATCTGTAGAGACTCAGCCATGATGCAGGTATGTATGTAGAAGTGCCTTCGCCAGCCATTGGGTCTGCTGGTGCCACTGCGACCCACCGCCCTGTCGAGGGCTCTGGCGGTGTGGCACGACATGGCTAGAGGTCACGAATTGGACCTTAGTGACATTGTCATCATTGGCTTCGATGGAGATGGTGAGTCATGGCTTTTGAAGTGGACAGAACCTTTAGAGACACTATATTATGTCCTAGGAAGAAGTGTAACTTACAAGAGTAATTTTTAGAGTAGGTAGTTGAATCACTCGATAATAGGTCATAGGAGTGTAGCTTAGTAATAGTAGGGGTATGTCTAATAAGACTTAGAACAGTCGTTAGAAGCACCTATAACCGCCGAGTGTGTAGGAGAAGCTAGTATATGGATGCAATGTGGACTAATGTATCAATGAATCTCCGGATTGAGACACGTGGGCATCTGTAGGGACTCTGGACGGATCTTCCTCAATCTGTAGAGACTCGGGCATGATGCAGATGCATTGTCATCATTGGCTTCGATAGAGACGGTGAGTAATGGCTTTTGATCTTGGTAGAAATGTTGGAGTTTGATTAAGATGGGGAGTTACTTGTTCGTGAGTCTTTTAATCTCTTTTGAAGTGGCCAGACACTATATTATCTCTTAGAAAGAAGTGTAGTTTAGGAGAGTAACGTAAGACAGTCGTTAGAAGTACCTATAACCGCCAAACGTTTACGAGAATGACGCAAAAGTGTCAGGATCAAGGCAAATGGAATCCCCATTGTAGGGCGTAATGCGTGCGTGCTATATCATCCTCATTGGGTTCGATTGAGATGATAAGTTACTTGTACGCGAGTCTTTTAATGCCTTTTGGAGTGGACAGAACCTCAGACACAATGCGTCCTTGGTAGAAGTGTATCTTAGTGTCCGTAGGGGTCGATCCAATAAGACGTAGCACTGTTGTTAGAAGCACCTATAACCGCCGAGTGTGTAGATGTATGGATGACAATGAAGGAAAAATGTATACCAATGTAGACCCGTGATCTCTGCCTACTCCTCTATAGGGAAACCGACGTGATGTTAATAATATGTATATAGACGTACACACTTGAGCATATTTATAGCCATGTCACAAGCCTTTGACCCCATACAACATTATTAATAGCTTTTAATATGTAAAACTAATTTGAACGTCTAGATATTATTAATATACTACAATAACTTATGAGGTGAAGGCTATCTTGTTGCTATAAGACATACACACACATACATACATACACATCACGCCTGATTCCCTGTAGAGGGGAAGGCAGAGATCACGGATCGCCATTTGTCCCGATCCTGACAGACCACTTTCGCTTCATTGACATTCATGCACGTTTGGCGGTTACAGATACTACTAACGTAACCCTTTTTCGATATAGCGTCTATGTGACTGTTATATGTCTTTTTGGGCCGGCCCATACACACACATTTATATATAAAATGTAACGTAAATATTAACACCTCTACTGCCTTAACGGGATTGGCAGATTATTGTCCTCTACTAGTCTGGGACGTAAAAAGAATGCTTACAAGCTGCCGATCTTCCCGGCATGAATTGATGAAGTTATTTGATTTATTTGAGATGACGTAATTGATGATTTATGTAATTATAATATTATTATATTATATTCCATACGCAGTAGGTTTACCTGTAAGGTATGTAATACTATTGAAATAAATAAATGTCGCAGGCGACTAAGGGACTAGGGGTCAATGGAATCTGTTGGGAAATGGGCTAACAAGCAGTCACCGATGTTTCATTGAACATCACAACCCCAAAATTAATGCTAAAAAGTGGCTTCTCTTCAGCCCGAAAGGGATTAAAATACGTGAATGTATATGATCGCCATCTTTAACGATCCAGACAAATCTCTAGCTTCACTCACGACCATTAACTTTCTCATACATGTTCTTCTGTTTTTCACACTACATACGTACACCCGCTTTATGACCCGCCATCCGCTCCATGTACCCAAAACATCTTAACATTGTTTCAATACACGCAAAATATAATAGTCACATAAATAATCTCTAATTGGTTAAACATAATAGCAGAAGAGCATAATTATATGAGAAAATAATGGGTGCGAGTGAAGCAAGAGCTTTGTCACCCGTTCCAGGCGGCCTAATAGTCTCTACCTATACTATAGTGCTGAGATTATATATTTGTATGCCACTAAAAACACAAGGTAGGAAATGATTCAATGTATACACTGCACGTATGTTAAAATCCTTGATCACTTTTAGCATACTCTTAGAATAAGAATGATGTTAATATTGAATAAACACGACAGGTTGCTAGCTCAATGCCTAAAACCATAGAAATTTACATCTATCTTTAGTTCTCCATTTTCCCTGTTAGTCTGGTACCTATATATTATATAGTAAGTCAAACTAGCTGACAATCTTCTCTGCATAACGTAGGCGATGAGTATTTGGCGATGAGTTAGAAAGCTATCACCTAAGTTCTATATTAAGTCCATCACCGATCGATAATATGAGAACATATTATATCGACCCCGAAAGGGATTAAACATACGTACATGCATATATTCACTCTATTACTCTCCTAACAGAATAGACATGAACTATCAATAGTCACCTTAAAATATCCTGACAAATCTCTCTTGCTTCACTCTCATCTTTAACCCTCTTAGACATAAAAGGAATAAAGGATCCCGAATTTATGTAAAGGTAAAGGTAAAGATATGTAAAGGTAATAAGGTAATGGGTGTAAATGAAGCACGAGATTTGTCAGGATCATTCAAGATGGCGATTGATACCTGCCTATTGTGCTAGACAAATATATTTACACCCCTAGTCTCTTTAAAGGGAAGCAAGGCAGCTACTCTTAGTCTAATTAGATCCCAAAGCATCTATACGTAACACTATTGCGATTTAAAACAAACACTTTTTCTACAAACTTGGCCAAGAGCATAAGTGTCCTTGAACGATCGAACGCTTTAATTATTCTCTCGATTCTGCGAAAACGTGGTAAAATTAATTGTTTTTTTATCACGGTACTTGAACTAAATGGTTTTATATCATTCGTTTATCACAAATGTTTGGAATAAAATATCCATCTACCCGTAGAACATAATTTAAAACGTCATGTCATTCGTTTATCAGAAATGTTTGGAATAAAATATCCATCTACCCGTATAACGTAATTTAAAACGTATACTAACATTATCACCCTTATGATGTGAACGGATAATATAAAACAAAACTTGTTATGTATTTTTAACCTAAAAACACATAATAAGAAGCGAATTTTTTAACATATAAACTATTTAATTGATAAACTATTTAGTATCTAACTACCTACTCAACTACACCATTTTAAGTAAAAACTCAACTCAAACGCTACACATTTTAGTACGACTAGTAGTAATGTACGAAATTCCACACTTAAAAAAAATATATATATATTCGACCCTGCTCTTTATGACTCTACAGTTGATAAACTGATTATGCTAATTAAAACATAAATTTCACACCTCCAAGACACACACATAAAATTTAAGACCACAATACATCTACAACTTATATCTAACCACCACGCATAGCAGAATCAACCTACCGCTCTATCGAAAAGACATTACACCCGACCTGTCACCATCGTCACGCCCCGTTTAGCCTGTACGACGTCAGATAGGCAAAAGGCTGCCAATTCGACACGACAAGACACTGTGTACACTGCATTGGACACGGTCCATTGTGGAATTATTACGCACATGTACTGCTATGGTGTTTATTAAAAAGGGCAATGTATGTGATAATACTACGATTACGGTGAGGGAACACATCGTGAGGAAACCTACCTGTTTCCCGAACAGGTAATAGTTAGTGCTTGTAAATAGCGACATAGGTAAGCCACCTTCGCGTCACGTTGAGTACTATGTATCTTGTAAACACGTGGGTTCGAGGTGGCCATAGAATTACTACCTCGGCTATTTCGGATATGGACACCTGAACCTCTGACTACCTGGCATGGGTAGCAAAGTGTTTCTTTGTTTTGTATATTTATTTATTTGTCTTTAATGAGCGTCACGTATGCACGTGGCCCAGAACCGTGTTAAGTGGCGCAAACTGAAGGAGGCCTACACCAAACTGGTCGAGAGTGGCTGACAAGAAGAAGAAGAATGAGCTTACAATATTTTAGTCGGTCAGCCGTTTTGTATAGTAAATTTCTCAGGATCTTTCTAGGTGGCGATCGATAGTCTCTGCCTATTCCGTTAGGGAAGTAGATGCATATATGTATGTAATAATAATATAAATCCTTTTCTCCCACAGGCATAAACTGGAGATCCCGTCACAACTTGATGATGGGGGGCTCCGGCCGCGGTGACAGAGCTGTCACCGACACCTTGGCTAAACTACTGCTTAAATACCAGGTATGTTACTATGATAGTTATTTTTAAACACTCGCGATCTATACTATTTTTTTACTATTATATGTGTGTCTTCCCGCGACCGTAGTCCGTCTGCAAGTGAGGCGAAACGTTGGGTGATATAAATGTATCTATATTTTATTTCATTTTATCATGATACGACTACAAAATTTTTTAATTTATTAATCATGAGTGTATATCGCGAATCTCTTAAAACTATAACAACTAAAAAATATTACCACCTATCACGTTGGGTGCTGTCTATCAAGTGAAACGCGGGCTAAGAGTTGATCATACCTAACATGCCTTCGAAATTTCGGAGATGGGCACTCAAGCCTCCGACTACAGAGTCACAATAAAAAGGAGTGTGTATATACAAGTCGTAAAGCGTATGTAATGCCTTACCATCAGCATATACCTTGTCCTTAAATAAAAATATTTAGAGCATTAGGATGTGTATTTATGTAAGCCTCTGATTACTTAACAATTATTCTAATATCAATGTCATGTCACAATTCTTTGTGCTATTTCTTTGAAACTTATTTATCGCTGATGTTTTTTTAAAATTACTTATAACTTCCAGCACCTAAAGAACGTGAACCACGCAGCAGACGGTACAATGAAGGCTTTAGCATCAGCTGCCAAGCTGGTGCCATATGACAGTGGTCTCTTTCTCCTGACGGACCGGGCGCCAAGCGACGGCCACAAACTGCCACTAGCTCTGAAGGCACTCATCGAGAAACGACTCAAGGTAAGTGACGAGTGTATGTGTGGATGTAATGTATGATTTATGACACTATAGGGAGGAAGAGTGACGTTAGAAGTATCTTTAAATGTCGAACTTGTGTCAGGAGTGTTGTGGAGGTGTATAGTCTTACTAGTACTTACATAAATGATGATATACTAGGGAAAATAAGTGAGGTTATTTGTAGGTATGTAGAGTTTTCTTAGATTTATGACACTATATGAAGAAAGAGTAACGGTAGAAGCACCTATAACTGTCAATTACGTGTATTTGTACAGATGACGTAAATAATATATCTAAGATGACACTTTAGCGTAAAAGGGTGACGTAAGAATTACCTATAAATGATAAATATGTGTCAGGACGTGTATGAATGGTATCCATAATAACACAATAGGAAAAATGAGTGAGGTTATTTGGCTCCTCCAAATATATAATCCAAAAATTTCTCCCTCATCATCGCATCCTACGACATGCCGGGAAGAACGGCAGCTAATTACATTGTTTTACGTTTCAGACTATCACGAGATTATGTACATATATTGACAACCTCCGTGGCGCGATTGGGTAACCACCTGAACGCAAATCGTGAGGTCCCGGGTTCGATTCCCGGTGGAGGCACAGTCAAGAACTATGCTATTCTTCTGCTTTCCAGTCTGGTTGTTGATTATAAATACTATATATGTATTTATCTATATATAATTAGTATATATTTGTTAAATACACATTGACTAGTATCCATAACACAAGTCTTAAATGAACTTACCAAAAGGCTAGTTCAATTGGTGTAATAGTGTCCTAAAATATTATTATTATATGTTAAGTTCTTGTTGTCTTTACAGGTATACACCATATGGACACAGCCCCACTATTCCGAGAGCAATTCAGACGAAATATTGCAAGAGTTGAAGAATCTCACGCTGTACACCGAAGGAGAAATCCTCCCATACTCATTGGAAACTGTACGTGAATATCATATATTAATACACAAACATACGCTTCACGACTTGTGTATACACACTCCCTTTTTTAATAAGGCGGACTACTCCATGGCGTAATTAATAAGAGGAGTGGGCCTTAGGCAATGTTTGTATAGAAACTAGTGTGGCACTACGCGGGGTGAAACGAGGTACGCGTGATGGAGGGGCGATATTACAACCAATCATAACACGGCATCGGCCAATCAAATCAGGTATCTTCTTTCTACTAGACATTTTTAGACTCCGCACCAATTAAAACACGCCATTTGGACTCCGCACCGCGTAACGGGAACCGCTCCTTACTCCGGATCCTCTTTATATTTAGTTCGTAGGCTAGTCGGAGGTTTGAGTGCCCATCTCCGAAATTTCAGGAATGTTAGGTATGGGTCACTCGAAACACGCGATTCACTAGATAGGCAGCACCCAATGTGATAGGTAGTGAACCGTGTCGCCGTATATAAGTATAAACATTGACAAATAATTGAATGATAGAATTAAAAATAGTAAAGGGAAGCTTGCGGATTATAAGATGTAGTGACTGAGATTGAAAATGGCATGCTTCGATGGTTTGGACATGTTACGCGGATGAATGATAGTAGATCGACACAAGGAATTTAAGTGGGGTGAAGTGGAAGGGCGGTAATGTCCCTTACATAAGGCATATGACAGTCAGATAGACGCCATATTGAAAAATATTGATATAGAAGTACCTATAACTGCCAATTATTTATGAAAGGAGGTTTATGAGTGTCAATAGAGCCTAAAGGGTTTGTCAGGATCGGGACAGATGGGGATCCGTGATCTCTGCCTGCCCCTCTACAGGAAATCGGTCGTGATATATACGTATGTATATATGATCTCTGAATGTCGTATGAGTACATTCATAGTTCATTAACTCAGGTTAACGCACTAGTAATTATAGTATATATGCTATTTGCATAATTTCCTAATTATTATTTACTTCACAATATAATTTTACATAACAAAGCCTAACGTAATTATAACTTAAGCGTCTCGTTTATTAAAATTGACATATCTGTCATGGTTTAGGATTCGAGTTTACGTAATCATCTTGTAAACTACTAGTGAACCGCTCCGGCTTTGCACGGTTATAAAATATATAGCCAACTCCACTATTTAATGGATGTTATTATACATATAAACCTTCCTCTTCAATCACTCTATCTATTAAAAAAAACCGCATCAAAATCCGTTGCGTAGTTTCAAAGATTTAAGCATACAAAGGGACATAGGGACAGAGAGCGCGACTTTGTTTTATACTATGTAGTGATGTGCTAGCAACCTGTCACCAATGTACCATTTGTCATCACAACCCCAATATTCACGCTTAAAATTGAGCTAAGAGATATCGTGTCTGAAGAAAAGCGGTTATCGAATGGCGGCTGCGTCTCGGTAAACGTAGTGTAGGACGCCCCCCTGCTAGATGGACCGATGACCTGAAAAAGGTCGCTGGTAGTTGGCTGAGGCCCACGAGTGATCGTGTTTTGTACCCTTGGGGAGGCCTACGTCCAGCAGAGGACTGACATAGCTGAATGATTATAATAATAATATTAATAATAATAATAATATTTGGACATTATTACACCAAATGAACTAGCCCCTTGGTAAGTTCATTTAAGACTTGTGTTAAGGGTACTAGTCAACGTATATTTAAGAAATATATACATATTATACATAGATAAATCCATATATAGCATATATAATCAACGACCAGGCTGGAAAGTAGAACAAAAGCGTAGATCTTAACTCATTCGGAGCCGACGACACGCCTCGCGTGTCCATTAAAATTCTACTCGCCACGCCGCGGACACGCCTCGCGTGTCCATAAGTTTTCGATTATATCTCGAAAAGTACATGAAAAAATTTAATAAGAATTTGTGTACATGGTATTTACCACACGAATAACCATATATTCACGTGGTTTCTACTTTGAAAGAAGTTATGTTTATACTAAAAACGAACCCCTTGTGGGATGCCAAGAACACGCGACGCGCGTGTCCACTTTGAGTATGCGACCAGAGGTTCCAAAAGTTTGTTTAATTTTCCATCAAACTCACTACGTTAGCTTGTTAGTTATAATTTCAGTACTTACACAATAATATGTTTCTGGGTGATTTTAGTCGATAGATGAGTAAATTATTTATATACTATACAAAAAAGAAAAAAAATAATAAATTTAATAATATATAAATAAGTTTGAGAATCACATTATATTTAATTTACCTATTTACCTAAATATCCATATTCCGCCATAATTCCTGGTTTAAAATCACTATACTGTTGCCACAACCTTATCTCTTTCGTTGCACAAACAGAACTAAGGAAATAAACTACCACAATGTATTATTAACGTATTTAGAAACATTAAACTTGCCGCGGAGCCAGTGGACACGCGTGGCGTGTCCATTTTTTCTTAGTCGCGGAGCCGCGGACACGCCTCGCGTGTTCATGACCGTTTGTATGGCGGCTCCGCTAGTAAGACGCTGAAAAATGGCACGGCGTCGAATGAGTTAACTCTGCCTCCATCGGGAATCTTTGGAACCTCACGATTAGCGTTCCGGCAGCTAACCGATCGCGACACGGAGGTCGTCATTTTGGTCATTTTGATTGATTGGATATCGTGTATCCGTGGTTCTCTCCTCAAAAGGGATTAAAGGACGTGAATGTATAAGTATTTATCTCTTCAGGACTTATCTGATGAAGTACCAACGGAGTCACCGGTGGAAATGCCAGCCGTGGCGAGAGCTGGCAGACTGAACACCCTAGCCGAAGATAAGATGCAGGTATGTTATAGCCTATCCCTATTTAACCCAGAAATTCGGGTTTCCATCTCCGACGTTCCAGGTGACGATCGATAGATATCGATAGATCTCCTTAAAGACGTAGAGGCGTGAATATATGTATATATATATCGACTAGTGATACGCGGGCTTCGAATGACCCATACCTAACGTGCCTTCGAAATTTCGGAGATGGGCATTCAAACCTCTGATTACCCCGCCATAATAAAAAAGGGAGTGTGTATACACAAGTCGTGAAGCGTATGTTTTATGTTTTTTTATATCGGCACCAACGGCGCACTCGACGTACACCCGTTTTTGGCGAAAATTAGTTAAATATACAGTTCGATTCAATTTTTTTGCGTCGATTCATGTTGCTTTCATGGCTTATTGGATATTTTTGCTTTTCACAACAACTTTTTCAACTTGAAACCTCTCTTGTTTAAAGTTTGCGAAATGGCGTTTAGGACAAGTGCGCCGTTAGGAGTCGATACGTATGTATGTAAAACGCTTACTAATCTTAAGTGGGTGATAGACGTACGTCCTTAAAGTACGCGGTTTTAGATCGCGAACTTACTCGGCTCGACGTTAGTGACACACGTGAAGCTTACTCATTCTGTGTTGCGATGTCTTCGACAGAAGAAGCTTTGTGTTATTTAGGAATTATATCGTATTACATTTTAAAAACTAAAAAAATAGACGAATTTAGCTGAGGCAGGTCCTTTTGCATTTGGCGTTGCACCGGCTTGCACAGGCCTATTTAGTTTCAAGTTTGTTTTTTTTTCTTTGTTAGTTTCTAAGTTTTGTATTGTTGTTTAGGTTTTTGTGTTCGTCGGTGTAATGTCCTAATGTAAATAAATATTATTATTATTATTATGAAGTCGGAAAGTGTGGGTAAAGAAATGGTAAAGACCCTAATGACAACTAATCTATATTTCTTACACCTAATTTTATTCCCTAGACTCTACTAGTAAAGAGAGGCGGAGGTGACGCCATATTCCTGGGAGTGCCAGTCGAAGATGGAATTACAGCTTTAAGAGTACTTATCGAGGGAGCTGTGGAACACGCCATCTTGTATCCACCGAATGATGGTAAGTAATCAGTCTGATGCTGTCCACTGCTGGACATAGGCCTTAACAAGGGTGTATATATATTGTATAATTAATAACACTAATAATTATAATAAATCTACATCGTATACTGAGGCAGCACCTTTTCACTGCATCAATGGTTTTCATTCATTCTTGATGTTTATTGTTATTGTTTGTGTGTTTGATGTAATTTGTGTAGTTGTGGTGCAGTGAATAAAGTGTTTTGTTTCTTTCTTTTTCTTTTAAATACGTACATGTAATCACTTAGTGCCTATATACGGCGCTACGGTTCACTGCATATCACGTTGGGTGCTGTCTATCTAGTGATACGCGGGCTTCGAATGACCCATACCTAACATGCCTTCGAAATTTCGGAGATGGGCATCCAAACTTCTGACTACCCCGCCATAATAAAAAAGGGAGTGTGTATACACAAGTCGTGAAGCGTATGTAGGTATGCAATCGCTTCTTAGAGAAAATATAATATACCTATAAGCTATTAGAGTTAAGTAAATAATGACGTCATGATAATCAGAGGTTAAACTGACCAATCAGACGTTAGCTATTGAAAGAAGTCACATTGACCAATAACAGACAGCCCTTAAAATCTCATTGGTGAAATCGTGGGGATATGATGACGTCATTATATTCTTAACGCGTATATACTATAATATACCATACATACATACATGTTCCGACGTCTTAATGAAAACAAACTAAATTTACCTGAAACAAAAAAGACAGTTTGATTAATAAATAAATATCTAGTTAAAAAAAGGTACATATATGTCCATGGTTAAAAAGACTGTTCTAGAAATTGCTAATATATAAGATAACGTCCTTTAATCCCTTTCGGGGTGGACAGAACCTCGGAGATATCATATCTCCCAGGTCACTTTTAGCATGTTATGCGGATGAATGATAGTAGATTGACAAAAGGAATATATTTGGGTGAAATGGAAGGGCGGTTACGTAAGGGCCGGCCCAATAAGACATATGACAATCAGATAGACGCCACATTCAAAAAGGGTGACGTTAGGAGTACCTATAACCACCGAGTGTGTACGAGGTGTATGAGTGTCAATGACGCGAAAGTGGTTAGTCAGGATCGATCAGGACAAATGAAAATCCGTAAT
Source organism: Leucoptera coffeella (assembly GCA_030578115.1). NCBI lineage: Eukaryota > Metazoa > Arthropoda > Insecta > Lepidoptera > Lyonetiidae > Leucoptera > Leucoptera coffeella. Next base: position 34,496 of record JAMBLF010000375.1, read on the forward strand.
CTCTGCCTACCCCTCTACAGGGAATCAGACTTTATATTTGACGACCTCCGTGGCGCGATCGGTTAGCCGCCGGAACGCTAATCGTCAGATCCCGGGTTCGATTCCCGGTGGAGGCAGAGTTAAGAACTACGCTTTTCTACTGCTTTCCAGTGTGGTCGTTGATTATATATGCTACATATGAATTTATATATGTATACATTTGTTAAATATACGTTGACTAGTACCCTTAACACAAGTCTTAAATGAACTTGCCAAGGGGCTAGTTCAATTGGTGTAATAATGTCCAAATATTATTATTATTAATCATTCAGCTATGTCAGTCCTCTGCTGGACGTAGGCCTCCCCAAGGGTACGCTAAACACGATCACTCATAGCCCTCAGTCAACCACTACCAGCGACCCTTTTCAGGTCATCGGTCCATCTAGCTTACCAAGGGGCTAGTTCAATTGGTGTAATAATGTCTAAATATTATTATTATTATGTATGTATGACCGAAATCAATTCACAACCATTATATAAAATGATAGCGCAACAATATATAAACAAAATGACCAAAACAAAAACTGCGTTCACGTCACGCCTCTATGCATACCATAATGGTATTTGTGTCGCCATTACATTCGAGTTATTGTTGTCATAATCACGACTTTATGCGGAAATGGAGTGACAGAGAACCAACAGCAATCAGGAAAATGTATCATAACAAAAAGCGGCTGTAGCCCAGTGGGTAAGAACTCGGAATTTTTATGAGAAAAGGTTCTAGGTTCGAATCCCGGCTCTGGCATGTACCAATGAATGAAATTTAAAATATGTGTATTTCATTTACGTACATAATTCACAGTCGCTAACGGTGAGGGAAAACATAGTGAGGAAACCTGCCTATACCTCGGGATAGGCAATAGCCAGTGCCTATATACGGCGATATGGTTCACTACCTATCACGTTGGGTGCTGTCTATCAAGTGACACGCGGGCTTCGAGTGACCCATACTTAATATGTCTATATGATAAAAAAGGGAGTGTGTATACATAAGTCGTGAAGCGTATGTTTATGTATCATAATAAAATGAGTTTAACCTCAACTTAGTGTCAAGTATTAATAATAATAATATTTGGACATTATTACACCAATTGAACTAGCCCCTTGGTAAGTACATTTAAGACTTGTTGTGTTTCAGTGTACTATTCAACGTATATTTAAGAATACATTTTATACATGTATAGATAAATACATATATAGCATATATATAATCAACGACCAGACTGGAAAGCAGAAGAAAAGCGTAGTTCTTAACTCTGCCTCCACCGGGAATCGAACCCGGGACCTCACGATTAGCGTTCAAGCGTCTCACCGACTGCGTCACGGAGGTCGTATTCTCAAGTATTATTTCAGTATACTTATATAGCCGAGTTTGTATGAGAAGGTATGAATGTCAATGAAGCGAAAGTGGTCTGTCAGTGGGACAAATGGGGATCCGTGATCTCTGCCTACCCCTCTACAGAGAATCAGGCATGATAAGTATGTATGTAAAATACGTATGTACCTATAGTTTAGTTAATTTATCTTGCACTTCTGGCTATTTAATGGATGCTATTATACGTATAAACCTTCCTCTTGATTCACTATGTATTAAAAAAAACCGCATAAAAAACCGTTGCGTTTCAAAGATTTAAGCATACAAAGGGACATACAGAGAAAGCGACTTTGTTTTATACTATGTAGTGATAGTGATACTGTATGTATATATTCTTTAACATTCACAGGTCCCCTCATAGATCTATACAACGACACATCCATACAAATATTCTCCACCGACTCAAGAGCCGAAAACAACAGTCCCAGAGAGGTATTACTTGTGTTCCCTGGACTCAAGAGTGAGGACGAACTGTGAGTACATACATACACATCATACCACTAACATACGAGAGCATACACATCATACCAGTAACCCTTGTAGGGTAGTCAAAACTTTAATTCCATACGGAGATTGAACTGTGAGTGCAAACATACAATTCACGATCGTTAACCTTTGGTAAGCATTCTAAACTTTGGTCCCGTGCTAGCTGGGACATAAAAAAAGCTAACTAGCTGCCATTCTTCCCGGCATATCGTAGGCAAAAGCCATGTTTGTAAACATAGTTAGATACAAATTATAGGGATAAGTTGTCTTAATGTCGGAAAAATACAAAATATACAAAATATGTTCTTGTTCTTTAATGACAGAAACTTGGAGAATAATAACTTAATTACCTCAGTCACCTTTTAAATAACTATCGAGGTGTATGAATACATTGACATGATTTCTCGTGACAGTCACAGCGCAAGATACCAATAGCTTTCTGACAATTCATTCAAATTACTCCCATCCCCTCTATACGACATAAAAAGCAGTAAAGCAGCTAGTTTGCATTATTTTTATACGCCAGACTAGCACCGTACTTATTTTAAACATAAACACATTATTTCATCAAAGTGGAAGGTAGAGTTAGACTGGATAGGCCGCGTAGAACATATACAGATCAAATTGGAGACATTGTCAAGGCGGGTGTACGTAGTAAAGAACAGAAGAGCATGTATGAGAAGGTTAATGGGTGTGAGTGAAGAAAGGGAGATTGAAGACATTCTTTTTAAGGGTGTATGAAGTGAAGAACAGAAGAGCATGTAAAAAGGTTAATGGGTGTGAGTGAAGCAAGGGAGAATTGTCACCCGTTCCAGATAACCTTATAGTCTCTGCCTATCCTCTTAGAGACTATAATATGTATGTATTTCACCATTATATACATCCATTTCTTCACAGCCTAGCAGTGATACCCATGGCAGCCACCACCCAGCACCCAGCGACCCAGGACCCCAATTCGGGCACGTGGCACCTAAGCGTGCGCTGTGACACTTGTGACTATCGGCTGACTATTTGGGCCTATGCCAGGATCAAGTTCCACGCGCATATAGTCAACGAAGGTAAGGACAAAAAGACATTCACGAACGACCGACCTCCGTGGCGCGATTGGTTGAGCATCTAAACGCTTATCGTGAGGTCCCGGTCGATTCCTGGTGGAGGCATTAACGTTCTTTATTATTATTCCTAATAGATTGACCTACGCTGTTCTAGAACGAAAAACAATGCTAAATAGCTATTATACCTGCGACCTCCGTGGTGCGATTGGTTGAGCATCTAAACGCTTATCGTGAGGTCCCAAAGATTCCCGGTGGAGGCTGAGTTAAGAATTACGCTTTTCTCCTGCTATCTAGTCTGGTTGTTTATTATATATTGTATTTATCTATATATTTTAAGTATATATTTCTTAAATATACGTTGACTGGTACCCTTAACACAAGTTTTAAATGAACTTACAAAGGGGCTAGTTCAATTGGTGTAATAGTGTACTACATATTATTATATTATTATTATTACCCCTGCGGGGTAGAGGTTCAGGTATATATCGCCACAATCGGGGAGGTAGTCATGGAATAGTAGTTGAATAATACCTAGTAATTGAAGGTAAGATGTAAAGGAAATATATGGATCACCATATTGGCAATTGCTCATTATTTATTTTTGTGTGCTAGTCTTGGACATAAGAAGAATGTTAATTATCTGCCATTCTTCCCGGCATGTCATAGAAGGCGACTAAGGGTCTAGGGGTAAATAGAATCTGGTGCGTGATGGGCTAGAAACCTGTCACCAAAGGTTCATTATGACATGACAACCCCAATATTCATGCTGATAAGTGACTTAGGCGATATCACATGTCAACCCCAAAAGGGATTAAAGGTGTAAATGTACATATATGTATGCATGAATTATAATTAATTATATTATTGGCGATAATATATACATCGTTAATTAAAACCTTATATGTAATTAAATCAAAAACTCAAGTTCTATACAACTAGCATAAATATATGATAAAAACATGCATAAATAATATAAATATTAACCTTAGTAATCTCCGTTGTAGCAGGATCCATACCACCATAAAATCCATCCTATTCCACATTTCACTTATTCAAGCGAACAATAATATGCCTTTCTTCTGGGTATATATATATATATATATATATATATATATATATATATATATAGTGGTATATTTATATAACACATCTTTATAGGCAAGCCCGATAAAACAGTAAAAGTTATCATATTGGATTAAACAGATAATCATTTAAAACTTATTTAAAGTATCGATTAATGAATAAATAGATTAAGTAATAATTACTCGTAATTTAATAAACTTATATGCTTCGATAGTTTGGACATGTTATGCGGATGGATGATAGAATATTGATGAAAGATTTATATATGGTTCTATACGAGAACTATTTCGTACGTAAGATTTAGAAGAAAAAACATTATGTAACTTATTACTAGATATCCTAGTAAGTTCTAGGGTTGTCAAAGGTTTAGGTTTACATCTCCGTAATAGCGAAGGTAGTAATTCTATGGCCGCATCGAACCCACGTATTGATATCCCTATCTTTTCCGATCCTGACAAACGACTTTCGCTTCCTTGACACTCACACACCTCCTCATACACACTCGGCGGTTATTGGTACTTCTAACGTCACCCTTTTTCAATATGTCGTCTATCTAACTGTCAAATGTCTTATTGGGCCGACCCCTACGTAACCGCCCTTCCAATTCAACCACCTATATGTATGTATGGAATACTTTATAATAAGTATACTGTTTATGTATGTTATGTTTTTATATCTCATCTTTAGCAAAATATATTGCAACGTTTATTTTATGTATGATCTTTACGGTTTACGACATATGTTAGGTCAAGGTAGACCATACGATTCATACTATAATATGTATGTATGTCATTGGACATATATGGTTATGTTTATGCACTAAAGTTTACTATATGTCATAAATTATATAACAAAAACATCACCATACACATACAAAAACAATTCGGCGTAGCTCAGTTGTTTGGGGCTTGACTCTATCAGTGGGTACAGGATTCAAATCCCGCTTGAGCATGTACCAATGGAAATGAAGTTTAATGAATTTCTATGTACATTTTCGTAATAAAAATACATTTGCAAAATGCACCGAATACTAAGGTGAGGAAAAACATCGAGAGGCAACAGTCAGTGCTTGTGAATGGAGCCATGGCTAAACCACCTGTCATATTGAGTACTGACTATCTGGTCAGCACGTGGGTTCGAGGTGGACATTCAAATTTAAAAACAATAATATACCACAATAACAAGACTAAATATACATATATTCGACTAGAAAAGCATCTGATGCTATTCACGTATTTAAGACCAAAACTAAATAAACTTGTAAAAGTATAAAACAATGTCGCTTTCTTTGTCCTTATGTCCCTTTGTATGCTTATATCTTAGAAACTACGCAACGGATTTTGATGCGGTTTTTTTAATAGTTAGTGTGATTCAAGAGGAAGGTTTATATGTATAATAACATGCATTAAATAGTGGAGTAGGCTATATATTTTATACCCGTGCGAAGCCAGAGCGGGTCACTAGTAAACTTATAAATAACGAAACAAGCAGGAGAACCTGTATTACTGGCTTTTTATGTATTTGACTCCATTGAACCCATAATAACACATATACATTATAAAAAAAAAACTATCATTTACATATAAAACATAATATTTATCACGTGTTTTTGGAAAGGAAATACGACATACTATGTGCATGAACGATAGTAGATTGACAAACAGTAAATATGTGGATGAAGTGGAAGGGCGGTTACGTAGAGGTCAGCCCAATATAGTAGAAAAAGGGTGTCGTTAAGAGTACTTATAACACCCTAGTGTATGAAAAGATGTATTGACAACATTGAAGCGAAAGTGGTTTATCAGAATCGATATAAATAAGAATCCGTAATCTCTGCCTAAAGGAAAACTGGCGTTATGTGTATGTATGTATGTATTTTTAGTTCAATCAATCAATCAGCATATGTCAGTCCACTGCTGGACGTAGACCTCGTCAAGGGTACTCAAAACACGATCACTCGTGGCGCTCAGCCAACCACTACTTTCAACCTTTTTCTGGTCATCGGTCCATCTAGCAGGGGGCGTCTTACACTACTATATATTTCTAATAATTAAACGGGACTTATCGCGTAAGTTTTTATATAATAAAGTTACCTTTATTATTAACCCGACGTTTCGACTACGTTGCAGCAGCCTTGGTCACGGGCATAGTGACTTTATTATTTAAAAACTTACGCGATAAGTCCCATTTAGTTATAACTCATGAGTATAAATCGCGAATCTCCTAAAACTGTATATTTCTAATTCAGTTTCCCTATAAATTGCATTGACCCCACGTCAATGATAGCAGATTGACAAAAGGAATATATATGAGTGAAGTGGAAGGGCGGTTACGTAGGAGCCGGCCTAATAAAACATATAAGAATCAAATAGACGCTATATTGAAAAAAGGTGACGTTAGGTGTACCTATAACCGCCGAGAGTCTGTGAGAGGATGTATGAATGTCAATGAAGCGAAAGTGGTTTATCAGGATCAGGACAAATGGGGATCCGTGATCTCTGCCTACCCCTCTACAGGGAATCAGGCGTGATGTGTATGTATGTATGACCCCTCGTCCCTCACACACTGTTCCTATAGTACGAAAGGCATCTAGTTAGCATTCCGTTCAATCCCAGCTTGTTCACTATGACCACACCACTATAACTCGTTTAACAAGCTTATGCAATTGTGGCGTCAATAACCACTTAATAAACATTGAGTTACAAAACAGAAACACCGCTCATGAGACGAATATTCACGACTAATAACCCTTGCTTGGTAATCAGAGACTCTGGGTCCAAATGCGAAGTAATTCTATGGCCACCTCGAAGCCACGTGTTGACCAGATAGTCAGTACTCAATGCGATAGGTGGTAAGCCATGTTGCTATTTAGAAGCACTGTCTAAGATCTATTCTGATGAATAGGTTGATATCCTCAGGCTGTTTTAGCTCGATCGTTCAAGCTTAGTGGTTTGGGGATTGACTCAGTATCAGTGGGTACAGGGTTCAAACCCCAGAGTATCAATAGAAATTAAGCTGTCTAAATTCCTATGTACATTTCCGTAATAAAAATACATTTGCGAAATGCACCGAATACTACGGTGAGAGCATCCATATAGCAGAAATAATAACCTTCAAAATATACCTAAGAAAACCCCCTATATCTGACACCTTTACACCATAACGAAAAGACGCCAGTTGGTTTAATCGTATGAGGCCCTCCGCGGCACGAGATATTAACCACCTGAACGCTAATCGTGAGGTCCAGTTACAATTCCCGTTGGAGGCATTATATATATTAACAAATATATTATTAATTAATTACATTTAAGACTTGTGTTCTTGTACTAGTCAACGTATAGTACTAGAACACAAGTCTTAAATGAACCTATCAAGGTGCTAGTTCATGGTGCAATAGTGTCCTACAATATTGTGTAAAAAAACCTTATTATACAATCATAAATCATTCAATACACGATAGACACAATTACTCATTTCCCATTACATTACAAAAAGGTAAATTCTATTGAAAGAATGATTTAATTACTGGGTTCTGAGTTCTCACCGTAATAGTATAATACTATAGTTTATGATAAAAAGTTACTTTTATTCTATTTTAATTAATATCTAGAAATATAATGTAACTACATATTTTCCGGTGACGTAGGGCCTTATAAGACATATGACAGTCAGATAGACGACATATTGAAAAAGGGTGGCGTTAGAGGTACCTATAACCGACGAGAGTGTATGAGTGTGTGTGTATTCCCATTGTCAATCTACTATCATTCATCCGCATAACATATCATTTGTATGTACATACGTCTGTGTTAAGAACAAAATTAATAGTTCTAAATGTAAATAAATAAAAAATGTAGAATACACGTTCAATATTTAATATCTTTAACGAAATTTGATTTGATTAAGTGAAGAGAAACGAAAAGATTTAAATCAAGCCACTATGTCTTATTGCAAGGCAATATCTTCCAGACAATCATAGCCTATACAAACACCATTAAATAACCCAAAAACAACATATACTTAAAATCACCGATCATATACATATACGGAGGTGTATAAATGTCAATAAATACGAAACTGGCATGACGCGTATACTTAAAACACCATATAACCGCTTAGAAACCTTAACACCGCTTTAGACGTTATATACACACATTTTCACAATAAATAGTACTAAAACACTTCACTTATATAACGCTAACTAGCTGCCGTTCTTCCCGATATAGCATACGCGAAATAGAAATGGAATATCACTACATAGTATAAAACAAATTCGCTTTCTCTGTACCTTTGTATGCTTAAATCTTTGAAACTACACAACGGATTTTGATGCGGTTTTTTAAATAGATAGAGTGATTCAAGAGGAGGGTTTATATGTATAATAACATCGATTACATAGTGGAGTAGGGTATATATTCTGTACCCGTGCGAAGCCGGAGCGGGTGACTAGTATTGATAATAAATTTAAAACTTATCATCAACATACCATTACTACCCCTATATGTAGTTTTGGTGGTCAAAATCTCTTATGTCGAAACATACATATACATTCACGTCTTTTAATCCCTTTCGGAGTGGACAGAACCTTGAATAATATCCCCAAGGTCACTTTTTAGCATGAATATTGAGGTTGTGATGTCATATGGATCATTGGTGACAGGTTGCTAGCCTATCACCAAATAAATTCACTTAGAATTTACCTTCAGTCTCTTAGTCGGCTCCTACGACATGCCGGGAAGAACGGCAGCTAGTTTGCATTCTTTTTACGTCCCAGACTAGCACGGAACATATTAATACTAAAAAGTGACCTAGGACCTATTATTACCTCCGAGGTTCTGTCCAACCTGAAAGGGATTAAAGGACGTGAATGTATATGTATCAACTATTGATTTTAATCTTTGTACTTTATTCAGTAAACTATTTAGTTTATTAGGTTTCTCATTTGTAGTTTTTACACATAGGAGATTTTAAAGAAGGAACGACGTTAAACTAAAAGTGACCTAGGATATTATATCTAATTCTTTAGCTAACTAGAATAATACACTTATGCATGTACACTTCACAACACCATAATTACCACAATATACGACACTAAATGTCTTTAATCACTTTATACACAATATTAGAAAGAAAAGTTTGAAAAAACAATAAAAATATTAATATCCCGAACCGACGCGATAAAATTAACGAATACAACTGTTTAAAATCACTCATTAAGAGGTCATGCTATGATACTATACTATCACTTGAAAGAATAACAAACAAAATGTATGGTTAGGTATGTTTGTTTGTACTTCACTACATAGTGTAAAACAAAGGCGCTTTCTCTGTCCCTATGTCCCTTTGTATGCGTAAATCTTTGAAACTACACAACGGATTTTGATGCGGTTTTTTTTAATAGATAGAGTGATTCAAGAGGAAGGTTTATATGTATAATAACATCCATTAATAGCGAGAAGTGCGAAGCCGGAGCGAGTCGCTAGTACATATATAATTTTAAACGATATGGCAAACCATATGTTACTTACAGTAAGTTCAAAAGAAACAGATTATATCTATACGTTGATTTATAAATTCACTTCTACACTATCGATTATCGATCGCCACCTGGAACGGGTGAAAAATCTCTCTTGCTTCACTCACACCCATTAACCTTCTCATACATGCTCTTCTGTTCATCACACTTCGTACACCCACCTTGAGAAGAATGTGTACTAAAACACTAGGAATATATAAATTATTAAAGGCTCCGCTAATCTAATAAAATCGAATACAAAAGTCAAGCGAACTCAAATAAACAACGTATATTAGATGGTCAACGAAAAAGCAGAATTGATCTATCAATCGTACGTTATAATTAGTGATGTGATAAAACATCGATAAGAAATATGGACTTTATTCGGCTTACACTTTAGGTATATCTATTTTATATGAGAGCTATAAAGAGGGATTTACACTTTATATATATACTCAAATCTTATCAATATGTAGATGGACAGAATCACGGAAACATTAATATATTTCTTCGGTTTCTTTTACCATTACTATTGGGATTTGTAATGGAATTAGTATGAAATAATGGATATTAGCTAAAGGTACATAATGGAATAGGAATAGTTCAACCACCTATTATAATCAATATATTCCATATAGATATCCCGATAATTATACTATGAATGACCTCTCTGTATATAGATATATAGACGTTTTGCTCTCTGAGACTATTTTCATCTTGATAAGTATTAAAAAACGCGAGTGTATAATTACATACATACATATATTCAAGTGTCTATGTCCCTAACGGAATAGGCAGAAACTATCGATCGCTACCTGGAACCGGTGACAAATCACTCTTGCTTCACTCCGATTAATCTTCTCTTACATACTCTTCTCGTTCAGAGTATTAAACTTATAGGTGATTAGAACCTGAACTAATCTCTAAATTACGAATGGAAGAACCACGGGAAATAGAGATTTAATGTATATAATTTTATCGATAAATTAATCCCTTTTCCATCACTACATGTTTGCGTTGAAGGTACATAGAAATAATGCGCAAGAGGTTATCATCACGACCTAATTCTGACGCAGAGCGAGTAGAAAACACGAGTGCATGATGTGGGCTCCCTTAATAGACTCAATAGTCAATAACAGGTTACAAAATTGTTAATTAATAGTAAACAACAAACCGTTACGAAATTGGTCACTGTTTGCTTAATAGATTCACCTTGTATCCATAGATACATAGACATCACGCCGAAAGTATAAACCCTGTAGAGGGGTAGGCAGAGATCACAGATCTCCATCTGTCCCGATCCTGACAAACCTCACCTCATTGACACTTATACACCTCTAACACACTCGGCGGTTATAGGTACTTCTAACGTCACCCTTTTTTAATATTAATTTTACTAACATAGAGTGTAGTATATGAGTAAAATACCCAATCAAAAAAAGTTTTTGTTTAACTTAACAATAATTCGAGGATCCTACTTAAAAGCCATTTTAATCACATAATTAATATTATAAATCCTCAATCAGGGCCCTTACTCCACTAATTCATTTTAGCCACAATATTACTTCAGTATCGATACTGTAATACTTCAGTGGCCGTAATTTGACACTTTTGGCACTTTACTAACAAATTTTGGCCACTGAAGCGCTATCGAACTACATCTGAAGAGCTTCTGCATCTAAATAACAAAAAAGCTACTCCACTAACCAAACGTCAGTCAATGTCAGTTCAATAGCCTTATATTTGGTACTCCACTATTGACATTTCTATACTTGAGTTACCACTGAAGCACCACTCAAGCGCCACTGTCACGCTATTAAGGCACAACTGTGGCAATTAAAATATTACCAGAGTGCCACTTTTACAGCCGAGACGCAGAAGTAACGCAATAGCGACGCAGTTGTGTGGCTGTCAAAGTTAATTAGTGGAGTAAGGGCCCAGAACAACTGCTTACGGTTTCTTAAAATCCTAGACTAGCCCTTATTCTTGAACGTAAAACCACTTACACTATCTTATTCACATTACAGAGATGCTGAAACTCAAGATAACAGGCCCAGTATCCACTGTGAGGGAATCGAGTATCGTGGACGAATACGGGACTGAACTAGTCCGACTACCTTTCAAGTAAGTGTTTCTCAGTCGCCTCTTACAATAATAATAATAATAATAATATTTGGACATTATTACACCAATTGAACTAGCCCCTTGATAAGTTCATTTAAGACTTGTGTTAAGGGAACTAGTCAACGTGTATTTAAGAAATGTATACATATTATCCCTTCGTGTGTGGAGCCAATAACGAGTCCGATGTCCGCATGTGTGGTGCCTGGAGCAGGCTTTTCACAGACGCGGGTCTGAATTTTCCCCAATTTCGGATAAATTGAAATTTTACCATAATCTATGGCCTGATCATTATGAATGTTATATCATATAAAAGCTATTTAATTTTTCCTCATTAGGTATTAAAAATTTATCGTACTTATAGTATTAAAAATATGCGTGAAATGCAAAGAAAAAAAGGCAAACCGATATTTTTTATAAGAATAGGCAAAATTAAGTAAAAAACAAGAGATAATTTTATTCAAATTACGTTATATTAACACATTTGACACTATTACATGCAATCAAATCAAACTTACGGTGCACTTTCATACAAAAAACATTCATAATCCTTGAAAACAGGTGTCGGTAAAATTGACCATCACGAAGTTGCGTACTTTTTTCGGTACTCATACCTCGAACTTTTATCTATTTTGTAATATGCTAGCAAGAGATAATTTTTGTTATACATATATTTCAGAATACACTTAATACATTCATGCAAAAATAATTTTATATATATAGGTCACATTCATACATATATGTCTTCAAAAAGAGACCTAAAATAGGTGTAGAAACAAGACATTTCAAAAGACAACAACCACGGCGATAATTTACGTAATTTGACAAATTAAATTATTGAATTGAAATATATATTAAATTCTATATTAGACGTTTATGTAAAATACCGTGTCTTCAATATAAAAATGTAAAGTTATACTGTACCAAATATGTGCTAGAAACGCTATGACGGTCGGGTAGTCGGGGGGCTATTCTCGCTCAATATAAAAGTCTGAACTAAATAACACTCCAGAAATAAAGAATAACAATTTAAGAAAATAAAATCTTTATACAATGTTATCACACCGTCGTCACACTTGTGAGTGCTCTTCTATGACCAAAAATAAAATTAGCAAAAGTGCAAGCTAATCACCAAATACCAACAATATTTGCCAATAAAAATTCATAATCCGGGCCTATCATGTATATGAACTTAGCCACTATTTTCATTTACATTAAAGTTAAGCAAAACAGCAATAAAATATTAATAACTCGAAACGAAATGCAAGCTGCATTGAAAGAATCGCCCCCTTCGTACATAAAAAAAAATGATGTCCGCGTCTGTGACGGGCCTGCTCCAGGCATATAATGTATATCATCGTCATTGGCATAAATTTACTCCGTTATAATAATAGATCTCTGATTGTTAGAGCCATCAATAGAAAGAGCGATAAATATTACATATTTTAACATTTAAAATATTAAGATATGTGGTTAGAAAAATTTAATTTTATAAAATGCAAAATGTAATATTTGTAATGCACTTACGGAACGAAATTTCGAATACAAATCTGACCAGCTAAAATAGGCTTTTTGTATATAATGATTGTGACAGAAACATATAAAACATAATAATAAATCATAAAATGCCAACCTCATGATGTAAATATCTACTTTTTATAATAAAATCAATAATAAAGTTGCACTCAAGCAAGAATTGAGGCACCAAAATTATCAATATTTCAAATGATCATAACAATATTTTTTATTCTAAAGTGTCAAATATAACGATTGACTAATGTTGTTTTATTCTTCGCGTACGGTTCTTTAAAAAACAAAGCCTATTGAACATAGACGAAAGTCTTAATTTGAGTGAGAACTGTGACTCCTACGCCGTGCCTGCTCCAGGCATGTCACAAATAAGGGGGTTAAAATTTTATGCCTGCTCCAGGCTTTTCACACACAAGAGGTTATATATAAATAAATACATATAGAGCATATATAATCAACGACCAGACAGGAAAAAGGAAGTCCTAAAAAGCGCAGTTCTTAACTCTGGCTCCACCGGGAATCATTGGGACCTCACGATTAGCGTTCTGGCGGCTAACCGATCGCGCCACGGAGGTCGTCACAATGGGTAGAGTATGGCTAGGATTTAGGGTAGGCAACCTATGTTGGGCCTAAGTTTATAAGTCCTAGTGCGGCTGTAGGTCGCTGTGTGAATAGTCCTTAGATTTGCATCGAAAAATCGTCACAAAAAAACGTTACCTACAGAAATTTAGATTCACATCAACCTACATACATACGCTTCACGACTTGTGTATACACACTCCCTTTTTTATTATGGCGGGATAGTCAGAGGCTTCAATGCCCATCTCCGAAATTTCGAAGGCATGTTAGGTATGGGTCATTCGAAGCCCGCGTATCACTAGATAGACAGCACCCAACGTGATAGGTAGTGAACCGTATCCCCGTATATAGGTACTGACTATTACCTATCCTGAGGGATAGGCAGATTTCCTCACGATGTTTTCCCTCACCGTTAGTGACTGTAAATTATGTACATAAATAAAAAACACATATTTAAATTACATTCATTGGTACACGCTAGAGTCGGGATTCGAACCTAGGACCTTTCTCATACGAAGTCCGAGGTCTTACCCACTGGGCTACAGCCGCTATTCACATCAACTCAAATAAGAAACGTGACCTAATCTTCGCGAAAGGCAGAGTCACCACATATCACGTTGAGGTTTACATATCTGTTATCCCGTTTTAATACGCAACATACTCAGCTGAGTTGCTGCGACAATAACATGCACAAGCTATACACCCTAATTTGTAAGTTTTAATTGTAAACTTTTTTATTTATGTTTTTGTGGCTGTAACTAAATGCTTTATTATTATTATTAAGTACGAGTATGTCAATAAAAAACCTACCCTACAATCATGAATACGAAAACGCAATCTTAAGACTACCCGACAAGCAATAATACTCAAGAACTGTGTATGTAAAATGTGACACTTAAATCGGTCAATCTACTGTCATGTAACAGCTACGCTTAATATAGAGAGAAATGCAATCTTATGATTACGTCACAAGCAATAATACTCGAGAACTGTGTATGTAAAATATGACACTTAAATCTGTTAATCTCCTGTCATGTTACAGCTACGCTCCGTCAGTGGGGGAGTTGGTTGACAACCAGAACGCTGATGATGACCAAGAGATCATGGCAGAGATCACGATGCCCCGAGTGGAAGAGCCCAAAGTTTACGTCAAGATCGTGGGACGGGATCTTAGAGGTAAGAAATTATAATTGTAAGCCTTTCGAGGATCATAATGAGTTGTCTAACCAGTGCAAACAATATTTCAATCAATCAATCAGTCTGTACCAGTCCACTGCTGGACGTAGGCCTCCCCAAGGGTACGCATAAAATACGATCATTCGTGGCCCTCATCCAGCCACTACCAGCAACCTTCTTGAGATTCATATTTCACCAGATATTAATTACAGGTAGCATCGCATGTTAACATCTTAAGTCACTGAATACTGCCTGTATGACGTGATTGACAGATCTAACAAATTTTCCCTCACTGAATATAAAATTAACGTAAAATAGAACGAATGTTCAACTACTCTCATAAATTGTGTATGCTGGAAAGTGATCATATTATAACTTATAAATCATAGAACTTAAAGTTGACTTACTAAAAGATGAGTGAATAGAGAGGTTCTTAACATTTGAAGAGTAACGCAATAATATAAAAAGACGTGTCATTTTAGCAAGATTGACTTAAGCATTACATTCACACAAACCTCATATAGATATACAATAAACCAAACCACAATAGTATACGTATAACACAAATTGGAGACATTCTTCTCAAGGCTGGTGTACGTAGTATAAAGAACGGATGCGCATGTATGAGAAGGTTAATGGGTGTGAGTGAAGTAAGAGAGATTTGTAACCCGTTCCAGGTGGCCTAATAGTCTCTGCCTATCCCGTTGGGGACGTCAAGACGTGAATATATGACGTATGTATAACAAACATTTAAACTTTCCAGGCGACTCATTCGTGCGTCTATCAGGCCCCTTGAAGCTGAATAGTGAAGTTCGAAAAACACGCGAAGTGAGGGTAGCTTTCCCCGAGACCAACGACTTGGAGATGAGCGAGGACTATAACCGGCGGATGTTCGCTAGACAGGCGCGCTATAACGACACCGTTATTGTGCCTAGCAATAGAGCTTTGTCACAGGTAAATTGAGTGCTAAATATTTTGTTTAATAGAAGTACAACATAGTAAGTGAAGTGGAAGGGCGGTTACGTAGCGGCCGGCCCAATAAAACATATGTATGACGCCATATTGAAAAAGGGTGACGTTAGAAGTACCTATAACCGCCGAGTGTGTTAGAGATGTATAAGTGTCAATAAAGTGGTATGTCAGAATCCGGACAGATATGGACATGCATATTAATTGAACGACAGAATTTATCGATCGGAAACAGGCTGTCTCTTATAAGTACGACTATGCTTTGTTTCGGAGTCTTAGCTCGCAAGAAACTCCAGTTTAGGATTTTTTGTCAGTGAAAATTTAACAAAATTATGTACTTAAAGAAAAAATACTACTACATATAATATATATATATACATATAGTATATATACAGTCCTTAAGATTGAAGAGACCGTAACATAGAAATTAAATTATATTGCAGATAACAAATCAACGAGGCGGTCTACTGACCACCGTTCAAATTGGACTCAGTACTAGAATCTACGGTGCACCAGGAGATAATTTACAGGTATGTATTTATAATACACAATCATTGATTGAATTGGGTGTGGCAACATGTAAATGGCGTCATGGCTTACCACCTGTCACATTGAGTACTGACTATCTGGTCAACACGTGGGTTCGAGGTGGCCATAGAATTACTAATTTCGCAATTGCGGAGATGGAGACCTGAGCCTCCAACTACCCCGCAAGGATTAATGGTAGTTAACGCGTTTGTTTTTGTTCGGGCGTAGCAATACTGTTGAAATGTGGAAATACTAATACCTAATGAAAATCGATAAAATACAATTAGTTATACCTCATGAAACTCTCTTATATCATCCAAAATTTTGAAGTAGGCATCTGTTAATATTACATTGCATACATAAAATATTTACCATTTGCTTCGATTTCAGTTATATTTCGAAGTGACCAACTACAGGGAACAAACGATCAACTTCAGATTCGAGGCAATTGGTGAACTACGCTTTCTACGAGGCATTAGTCCAGCGTCGTAAGTATATTGCCAATAGCTACAACCATGGCATTAATAACGATGTATTGTACCCATAAAAAGTACTAGATCTTTTGTTTGTAATCTTATTAGATTATGAGATACAAGTTAAAAACTTAGCTTCGCGATAATGGGACATTTCTTGCTACCCAAGCATGCCGAAGACATAATTGTAAACACGAAACGCCATTAGAAAAAATGGAAATTCAAATGTCATTAGAATTTAACGAAACACTCCATAAAATGTATTTTTTGCCGATATATGTTGTCGACTGGAAAGCAATATTTTTCCATGATTTATAATTCTGATGAGTTTCAATCGAACTTACCGTGGCCCTGTACGAAATTATTAATATAGATTAAGATTTATGCTCACTCAAAAGATACTATAAGCTATAGTTTCCTTTGATCTACCAGAGAAGTGAAAATTAACCGACATTTATTTATAAATATTATGAAATGAAATTCTTTTTTTCTTTTCATTCAACATAAGGATCATAAATATCACTTAATGAAAGTGACAAGTATAGTGGCTTGCTTACATAATTTCTACTAAGACCTCTAAATGGTCTCATGATGTATACATGCACTAAGAAACTTAGTATACATATCTCTCCTTATCACCTCTTACAGGCAAGTACTAGCATCAGGGCAGACAGCGACCGTCATAGTGAGTGTGGGCATCACTTCCACAGCACAACCTGGCGCTAGGGATTTCATCACGTTCACTGCCTATGGTGAGTAGACTTTATGGACTAGGAGATAGAGTTTAGTTTAGGTTAGGAAAGTGTGAATAAATTATAACGACATCTATGTTAGTAAATCGGTACTATTATAAAATTTAATGTCCTTTTAAAGTAATATTATTGTAACGTAATATTCAATAATATAAAAGCTTCCATGATACAATCATAACATAAGGCAAAAACTATTGATTGCCACTTTGATGTCCAAAATCGAATACATACACGGTACCTAGAGTATTGAAATGAATTCTAAAGTCGAAGTCTTTAACTAGGAAAACAAAGGTACAAAAAAAGAGCATACTCCAATCGTATGGAAGAATTATAAGAAACAAATGAAATGAACGAATGAAACGTTAATCCATGCACATACTGCAAGACGTTATATGGTAATAAACTAATAATACGAAAAACTTTATTAAAAAAACCTAACCTTTAAAAACCATTTCTCTCCACAGGTCTAGAACAAGTATCAATCTCAACCTACGTGTACGTCGTGAACTCTGAATCCCTATTCACTGACATTTGGTCACCAGTTGTCAGTCACGAGTTCCAGGGCACCTGCATTGGCAGATTAGGTGACGACTGTGCTCAGTACACGTGGTCTGCCACCGTATTTGCGAGGGATAGTATTGCTGGTAAGACTGACGTTACATATTTTGAGACTGACATTATATATGTACACTTTATGAAACTAAGTTAATGCCACATAGAATAATGTTGAGTTCGTATGTAAATCTTACAAACTCAAAAGAATATCTCAAAAGACAGAAAGACGAAACTATGACACAATTGCAACAAAAACTACTAAACCCATTAATTATTACCACAATCATACTTAAATAAGGTTCACATTCTTTACCACAACATCACCTCAAACCCAATTCCGAAACCACAACACATCAACATTAATCCTATCAAATGCTTTCCACAGGTCTACTAAGACTCGCCTCCTCACCCGTCGGTTTGGTCTACGAGAGCAACTTTATCTCTGGTACACGGGAACAGTCACTGCCACCTATCGGTCGACCTGCTGCACTCCGAGAGCGTTAATCTCAGCTGTGGACGCCTTTGGGAACGCTAATAGCTATGTCATTGATATAACTAGTAAGTACATAAAACCTTTCTAGGTTTTAGGGCTTCAAACGTAGGCTTGCTTAGCCACCGTAAGGGTGTTTGAGACTCCAAGTTTGCCTTTTGAAAGATAACCTGTATCCAGTAATCGGTGATGTATCTATCGTCTTTCTCAAATACTGAATTTTGCCTAAGAACATCGGTGTACAACATGCACGAAAAATCCTTCTATTTAAAAAAGCAATGAAGAATTTCATAAGTTCAAGTTACATTATATCGGGGATGACTTAACATTGTCATTACCGATAAGCTTCATAATAAAAGGCTGAAGAATATGTAAGCGAATGAAAAAACGGCCCCTATTTAAAATCGTATATTCACGTATGACTATAACCAAATCTCTTATCCACAGACTACTTCACACCTGCCTCTATAGCGGCGATAACACTGGGAGTCCTATTCCTGATCCTTTTAATCGTGCTCATAGTTGGTCTCATCTACTGGTGTGTCAGGAAACGTAAAGAGTCCAGAGAATTACCTTACACTGCAACTACACGAACTTCGCGAAGGGACATCGGTTGACGTGTAAGACTATCTTAAATTATGTCAAATAACTGTCAGATTATCATAGACTAAACTAACAAAACAACCGTTTTATTTTGACGAACGTTTCGGAATTTATAGGTTCAAATTTTTATTATTAAAACTATTATTGTTGCCAAAATTTGACAAATAATTAAGTTAAGTGCTAATATTGTACTAGTTTTAAGTACGAAACATATTTCTGTATACTCTTGTAAAAAGCATTGTTAGAGAATCCCGCCACATAAGGTGGCAGTTGGAGGCGTCGCCACAGTCGCGTAATTCAGTGTTACCAGTAAAACACGCCAAAACTAGCACTCACTGTGCCATACGGCTCGATACATTATAGGTTTCATTTGTAACGGTCTTTGGTTGCAGAGCTATAAACTCAAATAAAACAAATTAATATATCAAAGTCAAAATATGTTTATTAAACTATTCAAACATGATTAATAATTAACGGGACTTATCCTTCTTATTATATATTACATATATTATGTGTTCCTTCACTCTGTCCGCAATAGACCGTTTAGTGTGTTCGACGTAGGATTTCCCACAGCTGCAATCAATCTTATACACACCCTTATATCTTATATCATGAGTATAAATCGCGAATCTCTTAAAACTATTATTTCAAACATGGCACTGAGCATTGTCTTTACATATTTTTTACCGAGGTTAGATCAGCGGAGACCCTAGCTTGGAGAAGAACTAACAAGAAACTCCGGAAATTAATTTATTATAATCACCCTTAACAAACATAAAAATTACAAAGAGTGTGGCAAAAAACCACAATGCTGGTAATACTAAATTTACCTTTCATACAAAATAACACGCAATGGCGGTAACGTCAATTTAGTTCCAAGTTTGGCTACTGCCACCGTATGTGGCGGGATCTCTAATTCAATTTTTAATACACAGATGTCGTTAAGCAGTGTAAAGAGTTACCATAGATTATCATGAGTAAAAGTACTTCGACATTCCCTAGATAATTCTTCTAGGTATTCTCCCTTATACATTATTGTTGTTACAAATGTATTTACATATCTTAAAGTTATATTTATTACACTACAGGTATGTAAAAGGGGCTTTAGAATTCTATAACATACATTGTTGTATCAAAAATGGATAGGTATTGTAATTATTTCTTACTGATACCTACTGCATAACAGTTGCTAAAACTATATGTCCTATAAAAATATATAAAAAATCAATCAATATTAATTTTGATTCCCCTATCGCACTAAGAATATAATGTGAATATGTTCTATATTTATGTATACAACATGTTTCAAATCAATAGTTATAAGTTAAGGTAATAAATAGTAATTTAATTAACAATACAATACGTATGTAATGTACAATAGAATAAGTTAATTTTATACTAAAACGGGTCGTAAATTATGAATGTAATTTAAGTTATTATGCAACAAGCCATATTGTTTGATTGAAGTTTTAAATTATAAGATGTTTAGTTTGTAATTCGTTTTATTTATTTTTTTCCTTGGTATTGCGTTATTCACACTTTTTATTCCTTAACGGGATAGACAGATATTATTGATTGCTTCATTGAACAGTACTGACAAATACTCTCTAACCTACTTCAAAATATATTTATTCTCACACTACCCTAATTAACCTCACAATTACATATTAAAAGAAACTCTTAATATCATGACTACCTTCACAATTGACATTAACTGCTCAAAACTCACAATTCATCATAAAACCAGTACCCAATGTGATAAAATCCTACAGCGAGGCTAAAAATCGTGAGGAAACGTACCTGTTGCCCAAACAAGCAATAGTTACTGCATGTGAATCATAACAAAGATTACCACCTGTCACAATGATGATAAGGTCAAGACTGCCATAGCATTACTACCTCTGCAATTGCGGAGGTGGACACTTCAACCTCTGACTATGCCACAAGGAATAATGGTGAGTGTTTGTCTTGCCAATGAGATGTGATAATACTGAAGATTGCCTTGCCTTAAGGGGAATTTACACAGGTCAATTTTCGCCGTACGGTTAGTTGTTCAACAAATCGCTTCACTGAGCCTCAAATAATATTGCCTAGCCGAATTTTCTTTTGGCCAGTTGATTTTAGCCATGCACCCAAAATCGTGCAGCTTTAATCACCTAAGTAAACCCCACTTGTAAACCTAGGACCAAGTCTACTAATGCGTTTTAGCACAACCGCAGTTCAATATCAGTATCAGTTATAGTGTGAAGGTGGAGCGGATTAGCAAAAGCATTAAAGCACCATTGATATCAGCAAAAGTGTCATAGTTATTTCACTTTAAAAATAGCAAAATTTTTCACTTTTGCTAATCCACTACCAACTTCACCCTATTGCTAATCTGATATTGAACGGATATTTAGCAAAAAGCATTAGTGGCTTCTGGGTGGCCACCCTTCCAATAGAACAGAACTTTCCTTTGCTTTAACAATCAACCCTGCTTCACAAACCAAATGGATTCTGATGTTAATCTTTGTTTGTTTTATGGCATTCCAAAGAAAAAGGTGTTGCTTATTACTAAAAAAATTGCTTGATCTTCAGCCAAGGACTGGGTAGGCGTCCACACAATATTTTTTTGTCATGGAATTCAGAAAAATATACATAGAATATCAACACAGTTGGACCGATGACCTCAATAAGGTGGCTAGTTGGCTGGCTGAGGGCCACGAAAGATAGTCTTTTGTAGCGTACCCTTGGGGAGGCCTACGTCCAGCAGTGGACTAGTACAGGCTGATTGATTGATTGATTAAAACAGTTCATTTTCATTGATATAAATACAAGTACTTCATTGGTATAAGTATATGTACTGTAACAACTGACCCACAGTCAAGCACTCAGCGACTGATGTTAGCCGAATTCCATATTAATGACAATATAACTCCGCCAAAAAAAACAACTGGGAACATAATATATAATATGTCTATGATTCTATCCTTCCTGAAGAGTTTGAAGTGCTGATTCCATATCTTACAAAGCGTATCATAAAATATATAATCTTAAGTATTTTTAAGTTTAATATGCTGTGAGTTGAAACCATACACAAAAATAAATTCAGTAAAAAACTTCAGTTGTTCATGCAAAACTTTCATTCATTCAACTTTATTCTGTTTTCAAAAGCTTAATTATTACAACAGATGGCATCTACTAATGATAATGTCTATGAAACTGTTAGAATGCAGATAACAAGTTCATTAACAACTAATTACCTATTTATTAAACAATTAGAGGCATATAATTAACTGTTCCCACTTACATACAACCATAAAAGCAAATTCCCAAGTCTGCTCTCATGCTTTCTTAAAAAGCAATCCATATACTTTAGTAAATCACTTGGAATGTGCACATTATCCAATGTTTTGTAAAGAAATTTAGACATTATGAACACAAGATAGGTTTATTGAGTAATTTAGCACTATTCACAGTCATGTATAGTTGTTAAACTCTAACAAAAGGTCAGAAATCACTCCGAAAGCCTTGGTATTGTCTAAAATCGCGCGATAAGATGACTTGTAGATAAATATTGGCGATGCTTTACTACTGATAATCAAGGTCATATAGATGCGATTTTTCGCCAAATAAAACGATATAAATAAACTAGACCACTCACCTGAAGTGGCTGGCGGCTCTGGCTGCTGGGGCACCGGCAGGAAAACAGTATTATGCGTCAAATCTTCGATAGAAAGTCCAATAACAGAAGTTGATAACAGTGGATTGACGAGAGCGGGTTTCTGCCTATTATCACCTAACCCGCGGTCTCCCATGTTTCGGAGGGCACTATGGCGTAAAAGCACGGTTAATTTAGTAAAATAAAAGCATTTGGATGAAAATAAATGCTTATATTTCCTTTATTATGTTACGTGTCACACAATTTGAGGTTGTGTTGACGTTTTTTTTTTCGCAAAATAATTGAAAATCAGGAGCTGTCAACACGGAAATGTCAAGTTCCTCACTTTTGATATTCCGGTACTATTTATAATTTCACCTAGATTTTTAATTTACCTGTGTAAATTATTAAGTAACTAAGTGAATTCATTGTTTTTCTATAATGATCTCCAATTTCATAAAATAATTTCGATTGATTTGATGTACAGCTCGTAATGTCTGATGCATGATGTAAATTGAATAAATAAAAAATATTGTTTGTTGTTGTGTTGAGTTCAAGATTACAGTTTACATATCAAGTTTAACATAAAAATCTGTCTTTAACGAATAAAGTTCACAATGGCAGATAAACCAGAAGATCGTCCACCACCTATTAAACGGTACAGACGAGAGGAAAAGTCTTCAGATTCCGAGGAGGACCTAGATAATTACGAACCCTACGTTCCTATTAAAGAACGTAAAAAACAGCAATTAATAAAGCTTGGACGCCTGGCACAGGTAGCGGCGGAAGCAGAAAAGGAAACTAAAAGCTCTAGTGACAATGAATTGGACGATGATTGTAAGTTGAGCCAATAAATTTCATAATATTATGTTATGTTGAGGTTATGTTTTCATTCTGTTATCCTTTGATACACCTTGTTAAGTTACGCAGTAACAAACATTTACAGAACCAGCTAATCCTGAAAAGCCTTGCAATAAATTATACCATTCAAGAACGATTTACACGTTATTTTAACGTTGACTGTACATAGACATTCACTGCGATGTTATATGGATCATTGATGACAGGTTGCTAGCCTATCGCTTAATAGATTCAATTGAGCCCTAATTTCTTAGTCGCCTCCTATGACATGTCAGGAAGAATGGGAGTAGCACTCTTTTAACGTCCCAGCTAGCATGGGACTAACTTAACCTAATGTCCTCTTTTTGGAATGTTAAAAGTGATCAAGAGAATAAATTAGTATTATTTAATTAGGACAATTTTAAATTATATTTTACCTAAGCACTGATTTCAAACAAAAGTTTCCCATAATCATACTAAGACCCTTTACCTTAAACATACTTTGACGACCTCTGTGGCGCGATCGGTTAGACACCTGAACACTAATAGTGGGGTCCCCGGTTGGATTCCCGGTGGAGGCAGAGTTAAGAACTACGCTTCTACTGCTTTCCAGTTTGGTCGTTGATTATATATGCTATATATGTATTAATCTATATATAATATGTATATATTTCTTAAATATACGTTGACTAGCACCCTTAACACAAGTCTCAAATGTACTTACCGAGGGGCTAGTTCAATTGGTGTAATAATGTCCAAATATTATTATTTATTTATTACTTAACCCGATCCCAGCCTCACAAGAAAGCCTGGGCCGCAAGTACAACATATCCCTGTTAGAGCAACACAATGAACTGAAGCGTCTAGCGGAAGCAAGAGCGCTGTCTGCCGCAGAGAAACAAGCGAAAGAGGAGGAGCATATCCTTGAAAGTGTGGCGCAGAATAAGGCGCTGATGGGCGTGGCGGAGCTGGCTAAAGGTTAGTTGGTGAATGGGTGAGGTGAGGTGAATTGTGTGTATGTTGTTGTGTCTATAGTCTATTCGTGTTAAGTAAATAGTGACGTCATGATAATCAGAGGTCAAGCTGACCAATGAGACGTGAGTAAATGAGAAAAGAAGTCACATTGACCAATAACAGACAACCCCTATAAAATCTCATTGGTTAAATCATGGAGACTTTGATGACGTCACTATTTTCTTAAAGCGAATATACTATAATATAATCACATATTTTTAGTTAAAACTGGGTATAAAAAAAGGGTTTGAGTTTTTTGTCATATGTAACTTTTTTTGTTTATTGACAAATGTAACCTTTTTGTTTTGACTAATGTAACCTTTTTTTTTGGACAAAATGATGTAAAAAATCCAGGAATATTGGTTATGTTAATTATCATCTTTATGACCCTTTTGGGCGTACGCAAAGGTTAGATGGTTATCCATCCAGATACTTATCAGGCCTGCGTTGCTTAAGTTGGGTTATCGAACAAGAGCCTGTGTGATGCAGCTACAGCAGTTAGTTATATCTAAAACATACAAATCTAACAAAACAACAAACCCTTGTGCGGTAGTCATAAGTTCTGGTTACCAAAGCCACAATTGTGAAAATAATAATTCTATGGCACCTTAAACTCACATGTTAACCAAATAGTAAGCACGTTCTGAGGTAAGCCATGTTGCTATTTACAAGTACTAACTGTTACCTTTTTGAAGAGGTAAGTTTCCTCACAATGTTTTTCCCTACTGTAGTATTTGGTAAATTATATAATATACATAGAAATTCATTAAACTTCATTTCCATTGGTACATGCTCAAGTGGAATTTGAACCCTGTACACACTAATACAATTGAGCTACTGAAGGATAAAGTGTGATTAAGTGGACTGTATTTTTGGCTGGTTGTGAATCGACTGCTTGACTTGGCATTAAACACCTTTTGGAGTAGTTTAAACACTTTATTAAATCTCACAATATTTAAAGTACAAAAGTGACGTCTTAAGCGTTCCCGCTGCCGATTAAGAGAGAGAGAATAATTTATTTATTTTTTCTTTATTAAGCCATTCACCACTAAGGTTATGTCGGCTGAAGTAAAAACACTGATGCCACGGCGTTTGAACTTCTTGGTATTCCATCGCCATGGTTACACCAACGCCGCCAGCCGCTACAACCGAAGAAAAACGAAATTAAAGCTCCAATTCTTCTCTTCCTTGTTCTTCGGTTCGTTCCAGTTGAGGATCCAAATGTTATCCCAAAGCGAACATATTTAGCCAGTTTGGCATCACAATTGACTAAATATTCAGCCGAAAATAATTATTTGTATTTTCAACTTTCACTGAGCTGCTGACTTTGTTGACGCACCATAGACGACTGAGAATAATAATAAAAATAAATTAGGCTGTGTTGCCATTAATAATTTTGTGTTCGTGATTGCCAAACAATCGAACAGCTACCAAGCCCCAAACAATAAAGCTACACTGAATTCTAATCCTATACCAAAACCCCAGGAATCCAATACGAAGACCCAATCAAAACCTCGTGGCGAGCGCCGCGCTGTGTTTTAGCTTTACCAGAAGATAGACATGAGGCGATCAGAGACAAGTTAAGGATCTTAGTAGAAGGTGACAATGTGCCACCGCCACTGCAGTCGTTTCAGCTTATGAAGCTTCCTCGAGGTACGATTGTTTATTTATTTAAATAAATACATAAAATTCACTTTATTCACAAAGGCACAAGACCAACGATGACAGAAACAAAACGGAACATAACAATTTGAGAGGCGCCATATGCTGTCCTAATTTATACAGAATAAAGATACAGCCTTGACGTACATGTATGCTAATCCATACTTAAAACTAAATTGAGGGTACAGGGGTTAAATCCCGCTTGAGCATGTACCAATGGAAATAAAGTTTAATGATTTTCTATGTACATTTTCGTAATAATAATACATTTACGAAATGCGTCGAAAACTACGGTGAGGGAAAAGATCGTGAGGAAACCTACCTGTTCGCAAAACAGGTAATAGATAGTGCTTGTAAATGGCGACATGGCTTACCACCTGTCACATTGAGTACTGATTAGTCAACACGTGGGTTCAAGGTGGCCATGGAATTACTACCATCACAATTACGGAGATGGACTCCTGAACCTTTGACAACCCTGCAAGGGTTAATAGTCATGAACGCGTTTCTTTGTTTTAAATATAATATATATTATGTATTCTTGCAGCCATAATAAAAGGATTGGAAGCTAAAGGAATAAAGAAACCAACACCCATACAGATCCAAGGAATACCCACAGTTTTAAGCGGAAGAGATATGATAGGTAAGTGTGCTAAATAGATGTGTTTTTCATTTACATAATTTACAGTCGCTAACGGTGAAGGAAAACATCGTGAGGAAACCTGCCTATCCTTCAGGATAGGTAATAGTCAGTGCGTATATACGTTCTACTATCACGTTGGGTGCTGTCTATCTAGTGATACGCGGGCTTCGAATGACCCATACCTAACATGCCTTCGAAATTTCGGAGATGGGCACTCTAGCCTCTGACTACCCCGCCATAATAAAAAAGGGAGTGTATATACACAAGTCGTGAAGCGTATGTATGTAAATTTCATTAATGATTTGTTTGCAAAGTTTTCCTTTTAAATTCAACTCTTATATTTAATTCGACGAAAAGGGTAGGTAGTTTCATTGAATAAAGAGGGTAGTTTAATGAAATGAAAACAACAGGGCCCTTACTCCACTAGTTCATATTGGCCACAATATTACTTCAGTGTCGATATTGTGGCACATCAATGGCCGTAATTTGACACTTTTCGCACTCCACTAACAAATTTTGGCCACTGAAGCGCTATCGAAATACTTCTGCGTCTGACGAAAAAGTTACTCCACTAATCAAACGTGCCTCAACATTAGTTCAATAGCCTTCATTTTGGTACTAGAGATCCCGCCACATAAATTGGCAGTAGCCAAACTTGGAACTAAATTTTACGTTTCCGCCATTGCGTCTTATTTTGTATGAAAGATAAATTTAGTATTACCAGCGTTGTGTTTTTTGCCCACTCTTTGTAATTTTTATGTTTGTTAAGGGTGATTATAATAAATTGATTTCCGGAGTTTCTTGTTAGTTCTTCTCCAAGCTGGGGTCTCCGCTGATCTAACCTCGGTAAAAAATATGTATAGAAAATGCTCAGTGCCATGTTTGAAATAGTTTTTTTAATTTATACTTAGATCATAAGATAACTTTCAAAGAGAGCTTGTGATATTTATAATTTTGAATATATTATGGCAGATGGAGGCGTCGCCGCAGTTGCATAATTCACTGTTGCCAGTAAACACGCCAAAACTAGCAATCACTGTGCCATACGGCTCGATACATTATAGGTTTCATTTGTAACGGTCTTTGGTTGCAGAGCTATAAACTCAAATAAAACAAATTAATATATCAAAGTCAAAAGTAATCTTTATGTTTGTTAATTATAAAAATAATAATCTTTATTGTTGTTATACTTAGATCATAAGATAACATTCAAAGAGAGCTTGTGATAGGGCCTATTTTAAATAAACATATTTTGACTTTGATATATTAATTTGTTTTATTTGAGTTTATAGCTCTGCAACTAAAGAGCGTTACAAATGAAACCTATAATGTATCGAACCGTATGGTACAGTGAGTGCTAGTTTTGGCGTGTTTACTGGTAACACTGAATTACGCGACTGTGGCGACGCCCCCAACTGCCAATTTATATGGCGGGATCTCTACTATTGTTTTGACAGCTTTCTTTGTCTGGTCAATATCTAATGTACACTCACACACTCAGTTAGTAATTTTAGTTTCAATTAAAAACATAAAATATTTTTTCAGTTACGTTTTTAGTTACGTTTACGTTATAAACTTAAAACTTTTAACTGCTATATCAATATGCATTAATTGACATTGCTGCATTGTCAGTGCAAACGGTTTTTTAAATTGTTGTAATCCATAGACAATAATTTCTGTACTGTGAGTGGCCACTGAAGTGCCATTGACTCGCTATTATGGCGCTATTGTGGCTGTCAAAATGTTAGCAGAGTGCCACCTTTACGGCCGAGACGCAGAAGTATCGCTATAGCGACGCAGTTGAGTGGCTGTCAAAGTTAATTAGTGGAGTAAGGGCCCAGTACATATGATGGTAGTTGTCGTAGTTTATCAGCGAAATACAATCTGCGCAGCAGGAAGACTCAAAAAAAAACAATTTAATTTACTTAATTAATATGTATTACTAACTATATCTTCAAAGTCAAAGTCAAATGTTTTTATTCAACATAAGTACAAGTACTGTTCATTCACTGTAATTCAAAATATTTGCCTGACACTGGTTGTCTCTTAGCATTGTAATTCTACCGTTGGTTCGGAAGCCCTGGCTCGGAGAAGAACCAACAAGAAACTCCGGCTTTCAGGATGTTTTGCCCAGTGCCAGTTACAAAAACAAATTATAAACAACATAATTATCTTTGCACATATTACACTAGTGATTCTGTTCGAAGTGTGAATAGGAATGATTTATTGTAACAATAAAAATATGAGGTGAAATAGAAATGCTGACGAGGATCCGGTTGTGCAATATGTTCGTTGGCGGTCGATGAGGTGTGACCAGTTTTGTAGGTGTCGGAGTATGTAAGTAGCGGTCTCATTAGGTTTTGAATATCGGGCCCAAGTATACTACTGCGTTATAGCACAATCGTAGTTTAATAGCACTTCAGTGATGATGTAAAGTTGTTAGTAGATTGGTAAGTGTCAAAATTGTGCCATATTGGAAAAGTGTGACGATAGAAGTACCTTAAACCGCCGAGTGTGTTTGAGTGTCAATGAAGCGAAAGTGATCTGTCAGGATCGGGACAGAAGGCGATCTGTGATCTCTGCCTACCCAGGGAACTACTACAGGGAATCAGATGTGAGGTGTATGTTATTATCAATATAGCGCTCTTTTTCAATTTAGCGTTTATACATACATACATACACATCACGCCTGATTCCCTGTAGAGAGGTAGGCAAAGATCACGGATCCTCACTTGTCCCGATCCTGACTGACCACTTTCGCTTCATTGACATTCATACATCCTCTCGTACACTCTCGGCGGTTATAGGTTTAGCGTTTATCTGACTGTGATATGTCTTTTTGAGCTGACCCCTACGTAACCGCCCTTCCACTTCACTTACATATTATTCTTAATTTACAGGGATCGCTTTCACAGGATCAGGGAAGACCCTAGTGTTCGTCCTGCCACTCATAGCGTTCTGCTTGGAACAAGAAGTCAAAATGCCATTCATTAAGTAAGTCATAATTGCTCTTCAGTTTTATTTTATATATATAATCAAACTTACTACCACAATATTTCTTTTATATAGTACTAGTGACCCGCTCCGGCTTCGCACGGGTATAAAATATATAGCCTACTCCACTATTTAATGGATGTTATTATACATATAAACCTTCCTCTTGAATCACTAGATCTATTAAGACAGACCGCATCAAAATGCATTGCGTAGTTTTAAAGATTTAAGCATACACAGGGACAGAGAAAGCGACTTTGTTTCATACTATGTAGTGATATATTATAATAACACATTTAAGAAATGCATCGAATATTACGATGAGGGAACAAATCGCGAGGAAACCTACCTGTTACCCAAACAAGTAATAGTTTGTGCTTGTAAATGGCGACATGGCTTAACACCTGTCACATTGTAGTAGTAGTACTGATCACCTGTATTACTACCTTCGCCATTGCGGAGATGGACACCTGAACCTCTGACTACCCCGCAAGGGTTAATGGTTGTAAACGCGTTTGTCTTTTTTTCATACGATTAAACTGTCCCGTGCTATCTGGGTGGTAGTACGTCTTCTACTACCTTTACCACAACGTACAAGGGGCTAGTTCAATTGGTGTAATAATGCCCTTATATATTATTATTATTCTACTTGGTTACATAGTTTTTGCATAAATAAATAATAAAACCCCCAATACTTATGCTAAAATATGACCTAAGAGATTTTACATCTCAAGTTTTGTCTTTACCAAGGGGCTAGTTCAATTGGTGTAATGATGTCCTAAATATAATTATTGTATTTTGCAGAAACGAAGGTCCTTACGGCCTAATAATATGTCCTTCCCGTGAGTTAGCAAAACAGACTCACGAGATTATCCAGCACTTTTTGAAACACCTCAAGATAAGCGGAGAACCCGAGATAAGGAGTTGCTTGGCAATGGGCGGTAAGTTAATATAATGTGGCTTAATAATAATAATAAAGCATTTATTTACAGCCACAAAAACATACACAATACAAATATCTTACAAATCAAACTTACAAACTAGGAGATATAGCTTGTGCATGTTATTGTCGCCGCAAAAAGGTTCTAACTCAGCTGGGTACTGGTTCACGACCATTAACCTTTACGGGGTAGTCAGAGGTTCAGGTGTCCATCTCCGCAATTGTGAAGGGAGTAATTCTATGACCACCTCCAACCCACGTGTTGACCAGATAGTCGGTACTCATTGTGACAGGTGGTAAGCTATGTCGCTATTTATGAGCACTGACTATTACCTGTTCGAGGAACAGGTAGGTTTCCTCAGGATGTTTTCCCTCATATTATACTGGCATCCAACGCATTTTGTAGGAACTCGTTAAACTTCATTTCCATTGGTACATGCTCAAGCGAGATTTGAACCCTGTACCCACTGATACAGAGTCAAGCCCAAAACAACTTAGCTACACCGAAATACTTAGTTAATATATGTGCTTTAATTGTATGTATGTTCTCTGTTCTACGAATGTGACGATATATTTTCTTTTCGTTACATGTACAGTAAACGCTAAAAGTGCAGTCCCAGTAACTTTTATAAGGTTTACGTTTATAAGAACATAAGACAATATTTTTAGACAATTTAATAGGTAATTGTCACCCTTTTCCAATATTGGATTGGAACATTCTGAGATCGCAACCGCAATATTCATGCTAAAAGTGACCTAGGAGATATTATATCTCCGATTTTCTGTCCACACCAAAAGGGATCGAAGGACGTGAATGTATTTGTAAAACAAAAACAAACAAACGCATTCACGACCATTAACCCTTGCGGGGTAGTCAGAGGTTCAGGGTTCCATCTCCACAATTGCGAAGGTAGTAATTCTATGGACACCGTGAACCCATGTGTTAACCAGATAGTCAGTACTCAATGTGACAGGTGGTCAGCCATGTCGCCATTTACAAGCACTAACTATTACCTATTCGTCGAACAGGTAGGTTTCCTCACGATGTTTTCCCTCACCGTATAATTCGATGCATTTCGTAAATGTGTTTTTATTACGAAAATGTATATTACAAAAAGTGACTGGGACTGCACTTTTAGCGCTGACTATACATAAGTCTAATCAAATTTACGCATGTGACACCAATAAAGTTTCGTTCTTTCTAAATCGTTTCCTAATGTATATGTATTTACATAAGTCCATATGTTTTCATATTTTCTAGGCGTGGCCGTATCAGAGTGTATGGACGTGATTCAGCGTGGTGTGCACATCATGGTGGCTACACCTGGACGACTCATGGATATGTTGGACAAAAAAATGGTGCGTACCTTTGTACTTGCGTGAATAAGAGTAATAAGAACCAAATTATTTATTTATTTATTTTATCCAAACAAGTATCCTATCATTACAGGTCTAATAACCTAATGCGATAGGAACTAAACATATTTATAATTTTAAGTAAACAATTTAACATTTACATTAATAGACATATTATAGCGAAATAATATTATATTATAAATAATAATTTATAATTTACATTATAGCGAAATAATATTGAAGCGGCTGTAGCCCAATGGGTAAGACCTTCGACTTCGTATAAGAAAGGTTCTAGGTTCGAATCCCGACTCTGGCATAATAATAATAAAATTTGGACATTATTACATCAATTGTACTAGCCCCTTGGTAAGTACGTTTAAGATTTGTGTTAAGGGTACTAGTCAACGTATATTTAAGAAATATATACTTATTATATATAGATAAATACATAAATAGCATATTTAATCAACAACCAGACTGGAAAGCAGTTGAAAAGCGTAGTTCTTAACTCTGCCTCCACCGGGAATTTTTGGGACCTCACGATTAGCGTTCAGGCGTCTAACCGATCGCGCCACGGAAGTCGTCATAATGGCATGTACCAATGAATGAAATTTAAATATGTGTTTTTCATTTACGTACATATTTACAGTCGCTAACGGTGAGGGAAAACATCGTGTGGACACCTGCCTATCCCTCAGGATAGGTAATAGTCAGTGTCTATATACGGCGATACGGTTCACTGCCTATCACGTTGGGTGCTGTCTATCTAGTGATACGCGGGCTTCGAATGACCCATACCTAACGTGCCTTCGAAATTTCGGAGATAGGCATTCAAGCCTCTGACTACCCCGCCATGATAAAAAAGGGAGTGTGTATACACAAGTCGTGAAGCGTATGTATTATAGCGAATAAGCACATAAATTCACGACCTCCGTGGCGCGATCGGTTAGCCGCCTGAACGCTAATCGTGGGTTCCAAAGATTCCTGCTAGAGGCAGAGTTAAGAGCTACGCTTTTCTTCTGCTTTCCAGTCTGCTCGTTGATTATATATGCTTTATATGTATTTATCTATGCATGATAAGTATATATTTCTTAAATATACGTTGACTAGAACCCTTAACACAAGTCATAAATGTACTTAGCAAGGGGCTAGTTCAAATGGTGTTATAATGTCCTACAATATTATTATTATTATTATATCATGTCCTTTAATCCCTTTGAGGGGTGAACAGTATTATTATTATTAATTGCAAATCACTATCTCCTAAATCACTTCTTAGCATAAATATCAGGGTTGTGATCTCACATGGCACATTGGTTAGTGACAATTTGCTAGCCCATCGCCCAATTGATTCCATTCCCCCCTGGCCCAAGTCCCTTATTGCCCTGACGACATGCCGGGAATAACGGCAGCTAGTTTGCATTCTTTTGGGTCCCAAACTAGCACCTGTGTCATTAATTATTATATATGTATTGTGTTATTTATCACTACATACTATAAAACAAAGTCGCTTTCTCTGTCCCTTTGTATGCTAATCTTCGAAACTACGCAACGTATACGTATTTTGACGCGGTTTTTTTTAATAGATTGAGTGATTCAAGTGGAAGGTTTATATGTATAATAACATCCATTAAATAGTGGAGTAGGCTATTTTATACCCGTGCGAAGCCGGAGCGGGTCGCTAGTATGTGAATTAATATGTGGAATCCACTGTGTCCTACAGGAAGAGAGGAAGTTTCCTCACCGAGGCATTAGTCTACTGCTTTTTAGGCACAATATTGGTTCAGTAGTGATACAATAGTACTTCAGTGACAGTAATTTGACACTTTTGGTACTCCACTAACAACTTAACGCCATTAAAACGCTATCGAACTGCGTCAGCAGCACAAAAAAGCTACTCCACTAATCAATCGTGCCTCAATGTCAGTTCTAACGCGTTATTTTTGGTACCATTGAGTTGCCACTGAAGCACCACTGACGCGCTATTGAGTACAATTTTTATAGCAGAGACGCAGTGGCAACGCAGTTGTATTGCCATCATCGTTAATTATTGGATTAAGGCTCTTGTGTTAGAAACTTGTATATATCTTATTTCCGTTAATTATTTTAATTGCGCGTTCTAAAATAGTAATTTTTGTGCTGCCGCCATCTGTGGTATTTATAGTAATCTAAATACAACTTAAGTTTCTCTCTCTGTGACCCTAGATGTCGCCACAATTGTATTCTTTCCTTCGATTAATAACTAGCGGGACTTATCGCGTATGTTTTAATATAACAAAGGTACCTTTATTAACCCGACGTTTAATCATGAGTATAGATAAGTCCCGCTAGTTATTGATCATGAGTATAAATCGTGAATCTCTTAAAACTATAATTTCTTTCGTTTCTTACTTAGGTTCGTCTCAACGTATGTCGCTACTTATGCATGGACGAAGCAGATAGGATGGTGGACATGGGCTTTGAAGAGGATGTCCGCACCATATTCTCTTACTTTACAGGGCAACGACAGACCCTGCTATTCAGTGCCACTATGCCCAAGAAGATACAGAACTTTGCACGGTTAGTACCATTTTGTATAAGAAAATGAGTAATTGATAGGGTATAGTGTGGTGTGAAAGACTGCATTTGAAATGTGAAATGTGCATGAAAGAGTCCTCCAACGCGTCCAGAAGACCCGAGAGATGCTGCGAACTGTCAAGCAAAGAAAAGTTGGCTATTCGGGGCATATTCTACGTCATGGCAGATACTAACTACTGCAGCTCATAATGATGGGAAAGATAGAGGGGAAAAGACGTGTAAGTAAGAGGAAAAAATCTGGGCTGAGGAATATCCGGGAGTAGACCGGGATTGGCAGTGTGGAAGAGCTGTTCCGGATGGACAGGGACAAGGAAAGTTTCAGCAGGCTGACGGCAGACCTCCAGTAATGGAGTGCCACTAGAAGAAGGTGTGAAATACTATATGTAATGACGAAAATCTGGCGTGTCCGTTCACATAATTCGACGTAACTCAGTTGTTCGGGGCTTGGCTCTGTATCAGTGGGTACAGGGTTAATCCCGCTTGAGCATGTACCAATGGAAATGAAATTTGATGAATTTCTATGTGCATTTTCGTAATAAAAATACATTTACGAAATGCATCAAATTATACGGTGAGGGGAAACATCGTGAGGAAACCTACCTGTTCCTCGGGATGGGTAACAGTTAATGCATGTAAATGGCGACACGGATTACCACGTGTCATATTGAGTACTGACTATTTTCAACATGTGGGTTCAGGGTGGCTATAGAATACCTACCTTAGTAATTGCGGAGATGGACACCTCAACCTCTGACTACCCTGCAAGGGTAAATGGTGGTAAAGCCGTTTGTCTTATATATATATGTATGTATTCTTTGTCCGCAGGTCTGCATTAGTGAAACCTGTTACAGTAAATGTTGGTCGGGCGGGTGCCGCTTCCCTCAACGTCAGACAGGTAATTTAAAATAAGTATGACATCTAAAGATTAGATACGACGACCATTGGTGCGGTTCTCGAATGGCGACCGCGTCTCGGTAAACGTAGTGTAGGACGCCCCTCTGCTAGATGGACCGATGACCTGAAAAAGGTCGCTGGTAGTGGTTGGCTGAGGGGGCCTCAAGTGATCGTCTTTTGTGGCGTAACTTTGGGAAGGCCTACGTCCAGCAGTGGACTGACATAGGCTGATTGTTGTTTGATAATCTATAATACGTATCATCATCAGCCTGTATGAATCCACTGTTGGACATAGGCCTCCCCCAAATGACGCCACTTCTCCCTGTCAGTGGCCGTTCGCATCCATTCGATGCCGGCCAACCTGCGCAGTATAATACGTATAGTAACTGAGATTGAATTGAAAAAGCGGCTGTAGCCCAGTGGGTAAGACTTCGGACTTCGTATGAGAAAGGTCCTAGGTTCGAATCCCGACTCTGGCATGTACCAATGAATGAAATTTAAATATGTGTTTTTCATTTACGTACATAATTTACAGTCGCTAACGGTGAGGGAAAACATCGTGAGGAAACCTGCCTATCCCTCAGGAAAGGTAATAGTCAGTGCCTATATACGGCGATACGGTTCACTACCTATCACGTTGGGCGCTGTCTATCTAGTGATCCGCGGGCTTCGAATGACCCATACCTAACATGCCTTCGAAATTTCGGACATGGGCATTCAAGCCTCTGACTACCCCGCCATAATAAAAAAGGGAGTGTGTATACACAAGTCGTGAAGCGTATGTAAGTCTAAAATACTATATTTAAAACTGATAAGCTTACATTCTAATAACATTATTATGAAGAAGCTTATTATATTAGTTCGACTTATCTTGGTCTCGCAAACAAGTGCAGAGTTTTCTCATCATTTTTCGTGATACCTGGTCCTATATTCTATTAACATTGTTATAAGCTTATTATATAGTTCAACTTATCTTTGTCTCACAAACAAGTGCAGAGTTTTCACATCATTTTTCGTGATACCTGGTCCTAAATTCTATTAACATTGTTATAAGCTTATTATATAGTTCAACTTCTCTTTATCTCACAAACAAGTGCAGAGTTTTCTCATCATGTTTCGTGATACCTGGTCCTATATTCTATTAACATTATGAATAAGCTTATTATATAGTTCAACTTATCTTTGTCTCACAAACAAGTGTAGAGTTTTCTCATCATTTT
Organism: Leucoptera coffeella; assembly: GCA_030578115.1. Lineage (NCBI taxonomy): Eukaryota > Metazoa > Arthropoda > Insecta > Lepidoptera > Lyonetiidae > Leucoptera > Leucoptera coffeella. Next base: position 71,605 of record JAMBLF010000375.1, read on the forward strand.
GTCTCACAAACAAGTGCAGAGTTTTCTCATCATTTTTCGTGATACCGTGATACCTGGTCCTCAGGAGTTGGAGCCAGTGAAAGCTGAGGCGCGAACAGTGCACCTGCTACAGTGTCTTCAAAAGACGCCACCACCAGTTCTCGTGTTTGCCGAGAGGAAACAAGACGTCGATGCTATACATGAGTACTTGCTACTGAAAGGTCAGTTAGTGGATTATAATAATAAAGCATTTATTTACAGCAGGGCTGTCCAAACTAGATGGGACCCAGGGCCAATAAAAAAGACTAAATATATTGGTGGGCCGTATTATTATATGCAGTGGGTACAGATCTCTTTGTCGGTGTACCCGAACCGAACGTTTTTTTAAGGCGGTTAAAAAGGTTCAATGGGCCGCAGTAATCAAAACCGCAGTGGTTTGGACAGCCCTGATTTACAGCATCAAAAACATACACAATACAAATATTTTACAAATCAAACTTACAAACTAGGAGGTATAGCTTGTGCACGTTACTGTCGCAGCAATAAGGTTCTAACTCAGCTGGGTATGTTACGTTTGGTGGCAAACGCAACGCTGATATTATGTTAGAACAAACAAGAGGGCAAAATTAACAATTTAATAAATAATGTATATGTACGCAACGCTAAAAGTGCAGTCCCAGTAACTTTTTATAAAGTTTACGATTATAAGAACAAAAGACAATATTTTACATTTCGAAGCACGCGAACGTATAGTGGCCATGACAATGCATAGTGGCGCCAGTTTTAAAATGTAAAATATTGTCTTGTGTTCTTATAAACTTAAACCTTATAAAAAGTTACTGGGACTGCACTTTTAGCGCTGACTGTACATAGATATTTAGAGATTAAAGAACGTGAATATTTATGTATGTATGTAAGCAAAAGTGTTTTACACGGGTCGGGAAAAATTACGATTTCTATTTACCTTATATCATTCATGTACATGCTCTTCTGTTCTTCACGAGTGTATCCAATTTGATCTGTATAAGTTCTACGCGGCCTACCATCCAACTCTACCTTCCACTTTGGTTCTATAGATTCCTTTTGTAAACCTACTTTCATCCATCCGCTCCATGTGCCCAAACCACCTTAACATACCTTTCTCTATTTTCGTCCCTACACTTCCTATGTACTTTAGTATTTATATACCTTGTTCGTAGAGTGAAGAACAGAAGAGCATGTATGAGAATGTTAATGGGTGTGTGTGGAGCAAGAAAGATTTGTCACCCATTCCAGGTGGCGATCGATAGTCTCTGCCTATCCCGTTGGGGACGGAAGGGCGTGTATGTTGTTGTTTGACGACCTCCGTGGCGCGATAGGGTAGCCGCCTGAACGCTAGTCGTGAGGTCCCGGGTTCGATTCCCGCTGGAGACAGAGTTAAGAACTACGCTTTTATTCTGCTTTTCAGTCTAATCGTTGATTATATATGTATTTATCTATGTATAATGAGTATATATTTGTTATTATAAATATACATTGACTAATACCGTTAACACAAGTCTTAAATGTACTTAACTAGGGGCTAGTTCAATTAGTGTAATGTCCAAATATTATTATTATTATATGTATGTATTGTTCTTATTTTCGTTCTAGGCGTTGAAGCAGTAGCAATCCACGGAGGTAAGGACCAAGAAGAACGCTCGAGGGCAGTAGACGCTTTCAGAAAGGGAGAGAAAGATGTTTTAGTGGCCACAGATGTCGCTAGTAAAGGTAAGGGAACGGGCATGGGTGTAAACTATGTATTAAGTTATGTAATCACTACATAGTATAAAACAAAGTCGCTTTCTTTGTCCCTATGTCCCTTTGTATGTTTAAATCTTTGAAACTACGCAACGGATTTTGATGTGGTTTTTTTTAATAGATAGAGTGATTAAAGAGGAAGGTTTATATGTGTAATAACATCCATTAAATAGAGGAGTAGGCTATATATTAAAATTAAATTGGGACGCAGAAAATAACAAATATATAGACACAGTATAAGTCAGGGAGACGCCAAACGCCATTTTCGTGGTACCAAAAAAGGGAACCGACTCGGCATGTTTCTGTAGATCTTGAAACAAAAACGTTTTGCGCTCGCTGTATCAACTTTTCCGTACGATTAAGTATATAAGATGGTACAACTAAGTATACTTTAGAAACAGAAAACGTGAGCCCTCAACATTAATTTACTAGTTATTTCTTTTTCGCAATTGTATTTATTACAATAAGGGTAATCAAATCTTAAATACTTTCAAAACATAACATGTAAGACCGTCACCAACCACATAATGTGTCATTTTACATACGCTTCACGGCTAGTTTTAATATTTACACGCCTCCTTTTTTATCGTTGCGAAGTAGTCAGAGGCTTGCGTACACATGTCCGAAATTTCGAAGACATGTTAGGTATGGGTCACTCAAAGCCCGCGTTTCACTAGACAACACCAAAATAAGACCAGTTACACAAAATATGGGTCTTCCTATATATTGTGTGTAGTTGTGAATTACGGTGAGGGAAAACATCGTCAGGAAACCTACATTATATAAACCTACAAATATTATTCGACGAACAGGTAATAGTAAGTCCTTGTAAATGACAACATGGCTTACCACCTGTCACATTGAGCACGGACTTAGTCAACTCGTGGGTTCGAGGTGTCCATAGAATTACTACCTTCGCATGCAGAGATGGAAACCTGAACCTCTGACTACCAAGGGTTAATGGTCGTGAATGCGTTTATAGTTTAAGAGATTCGCGATTTATACTCATGATTAATAATTAACGGGACTTATCGCGTTAGTTTATATATAATAATAGTCTGCCCGTCACCATGGCTACTGCAACGTAGCCGAAACGTCGGGTTAATAAAAGGTAATTTTATTATATATAAACTTACGCGATAAGTCCCGTTAGTTATTAATCATGAGTATAAATCGCGAATCTCTTAAAACTTAATATTCAAATAACTAAAAATGTCTCTAGGAGTTATTATATCACCGTGGTTAACCCCAAAAGGTATTGAAATACGTGAATGTATGTTTATCCAGGTCTAGACTTCCCAAACATCCAACACGTAATCAATTACGACATGCCAGAAGACATCGAGAACTACGTGCACCGCATAGGACGAACAGGGCGTGCCACTGGGCAGGGGGTGGCCACCACGCTCATTGGGCGGGCGCTGGACGAGAGCGTGCTCAGGGATCTGGCGCACCTGCTCACTGAGGCCCAACAACAGGTGAGGCGTACGCTGCTGTTGAGTGTACTACACGTGTACACGCTGATGTAGAGTGTACTACATACGCCGCTTGGTACGCACTCAGATACTTATGAATACACCTCTACTGATACTAAATACATGTGCCATATTCTCATACATACTTCAAATGTCTCAACTGATGTTACATACATACAAATGTGCACGTCACCGTATACTGCGACGCTAAGTGTACTGCATACATGCAATGTGTCGAACACATTCATTAATACACTTCCGGTTAGACTACATATATACGTACATCACCTTCTCATACACATGTGGCGGTTATAGGTGCATACATACATACACACTACACTACTGTTGAGTGTGCTACTGCATACGTACGTCTAATACACTTGAGTGAACTAAATGCATACTTACACACCCTGTGAATATACTACCTCTGACGTCACTATGTTTCAAGATGGCGTCTCTCCGACTGACATATGCCATATTGGGACGATACTTACTAACTTAGCCAACGACAGTGAATGGACATTATAGTATATTCGCTTTAAGAAAATAGTGACGTCATGATAATCAGAGATCAAACTGACCAATGAGACGTGAGTAAATGAGAAAAGAAGTCACATTGACCAATAACAGACAACCCCTATAAAATCTCATTGGTTAAATCATGGAGACCTTGATGACGTCACTATTTTCTTAGAGCAAATATACTATAGTCAGCATCTGACACTGACTGTAATAGAAGAACAATTAGGTGCCACAATGGATAGGCAGAGGTGTAACAGTGGTAAGTACAAAGAACTACGTGCACCGTATAGGACGAACAGGGCGCGCCACTGGGCAGGGGGTGGCCACCACGCTCATTGGGCGGGCGCTGGACGAGAGCGTGCTCAGGGATCTGGCGCACCTGCTCACTGAGGCCCAACAACAGGTGAGGCTTACGCTGCTGTTGAGTGTACTACACATACACGCTGATGTAGAGTGTACTATATATGCTACTTGATACGCACTTAGATACTTATGAATATACCTCCACTGATACTAAATACATATACCATACCCTCATACACACTCTAAATGTCTCAACTGATGTAACATACATGCAAATGTGTACTTTAACGTATACTGCGTCGCTGAGTGTACTACATACATGCAATGTGTCGTACAAATTCATTAATACACTTCCGATGATGCTAAATATATACGTAGATCATCTCCTTATACACACTCGGTGGTTATAGCTGCATACATACATACACACTACACTGCTGTTGAGTGTACTACTGCATACGTACACCTAATACACTTGAGTGAACTAAATGTATACTTACTCGTACACACCCTGTGAATATACTACCTCTGACGTCATTGTTTCAAGATGGCGTCTCTCTGACTGACATATGTCTTATTGGGATGACACTCACTAATTTAGCAAACGACAGTGAAAGGACATTAGTCAGCATCTGACACTGGCTGTAATAGAAGAACAATTAGGTGCCACATAGCATAGGCAGAGGTGTATCAGTGGTAAGTACAAAGAACTACGTGCACCGTATAGGACGAACAGGGCGCGCCACTGGGCAGGGGGTGGCCACCACGCTCATTGGGCGGGCGCTGGTCGAGAGCGTGCTCAGGGATCTGGCGCACCTGCTCACTGAGGCCCAACAACAGGTGAGGCGTACGCTGCTGTTGAGTGTACTATGTGTATACACGCTGATGTAGAGTGTACTACATAGGTCATTTTATACGCACTCAGACACTCATGAATACAGCTACACTGATGCTAAATACATATACCGCGTCCTTATACACGCTCTAGATACCTCAACTGATGTTACATACATACAAATGTGCACTTTAACGTATACTGCGTCGCTGAGTGTACTTTATACATACAATGTGTCGTACACATTCATTAATATACTTCCGAAAATGCTAAATATATACGTACATCACCTCCTCATACACACGTGGCGGTTATATATACGTACGTATATGCACTACCTCATACATTCTGTCGCTTAGTGTACTAAATACATACTTACACACCCTGTGAATATACTACCTCTGACGTCACTATGTTTCACGATGGCGTCTCTCCATCTGACATATGTCATATTGGGACGATACTTACTAACTTAGCAATAGACAGTGAGAGGACATTAGTCAGCATCTGACACTGGCTGTAATAGAAGAACAATTAGGTGCCACATAGCATAGGCAAAGGTGTAACAGTGGTAAGTACAAAGAACTACGTGCACCGTATAGGACGAACAGGGCGCGCCACTGGGCAGGGGGTGGCCACCACGCTCATTGGGCGGGCGCTGGTCGAGAGCGTGCTCAGGGATCTGGCGCACCTGCTCACTGAGGCCCAACAACAGGTGAGGCATACGCTGCTCTTGAGTGTACTACACAGATACACGCTGATGTAGAGTGTACCAAATTTGCTACTTGATACGTACTTAGACGCTTATGAATACACCTCCACTGATACTAAATGTAATGTAGGTAGGTCTTGATATACACTGCTTCTGGGTGTACTATATACATATACATACGCTTCATACACCTCTGCCGATACATACAAGACACGCGACGAACATACGTACACCTGACTATACGACTGTGACGCCGAGTGTACTACATACAGCATATAATACGCACTACACACGTGGCGGTATGTATGTTGACTAGTACCTTTAACACAAGTCTTAAATTTACTAAGCAAAGCTCATTCTATTGATGTAATATTGTCCTACAATATTTTTCGTATATACATGTAATACGCATATATGATTACATGTAATATTACGTAACTTTCGACGTTGTTCACTTGTTTGGGGCTTGACTCTGTAACGAGGCTACAGGGTTCAAATCCCGCTTGAGCATGTACCAATGGAAATGAAGTTTAATGAATTTACGTAATAAAAATCACATTTACGAAATGCATCGAATTATACGGTGAGGGAACACATCGTGAGGAAACCTACCTGTGCTTGTAAATGGCGACATGGCTTACCACCGGTCATATTGAGTACGGACTATCTGGTCAACACGTGGGTTCGAGGTGTCCATAGAAATACTACCTACGCAATTGCGGAGATGGAAACCTGAACCTCCAACAACCTCGCAAGGGTTAATGGTCGTGAATGCGTTTATTGTTTTTTGTTATTCTTTGTGAATTATATTCTCCATGATTCTGTGACAAAAGGAGTATTAATTATTTAAAATTCCTTTTCACAATAAAGTCGGATACAAATGTAGGTATATCCTTAATTTACAGGTACCATCTTTCCTGTTAGAAATGATTGGAGAACCCGAAGTGCCTGTGGTCAATGATGGGCAAGGCTGTTCGTACTGTGGCGGTTTGGGACACAGGATCACAGGTAAGGTTGAAGGGCATGCTTCGATGGTTTGGACATGTTATGCGGATGAATGATAGTAGATTCACAAGAGGAATATATGTGGGTGAAGTGGTAGGGCAGTTACGTAGCGACTGACCCAATAGGACATAGGACAGTCAGATAGATGGCGTATTGAGAAAGGGTGATGTTAGAAGTACCTATAACAGCCGAGTGTGTATGAAGAGGTGTATGAGTGTCAATGAAGTGAAAGTGGTTTTGTCAGGATCGAGACAGATGAGGATCTTTGATACCCTATGTATTGCATAGAATGTGTATTTCAGGGTTTATATATAATGCTAATGCATAGTCGGTGCTTGTAAATGGCGACATGGCTTACCACCTGTCACATTGAGTACTGACTATCTGGTCAACACGTGGGTTCGAGGTGGCCATAGAATTACTACTCTTCAGTCATAATCAAATACTCTTACGAAATTTATTTACTGAATGTGTATGTAATATTTTTATCTTTGTTTTTCAGAATGTCCGAAATTGGAGGCAGTGCAAAACAAGCAGGCTTCGAATATTGGGAGGAAAGACTATCTGGCTAATACCGCGGCGGATTACTAATGTGATATCATTGTACTTAGATATAAGGAATTAAAATATTTATTACTTACTGTAAACATAGTTTATTATATGTTATTATAACCGGCCACTTTTATGTCGTATGGATAATCGGTGACTGGTTGGTATCCCATTGACCAATAGATTCCATTGACCCCTAGTCCCTTAATCGCCTCCTACGACATGCCGGGAAGAACGACAGATAGTAAGCTTTCATTTTCGTCCCAGCTATCACGGGACATACATACATATATATATATGTACGTATATATATATATATATGTCGAGGCCTGGACTGGAACTTTATGATTTTCAGGAGGCAAATCCATTTTATAATAATTTGACAAGTTCAAATTTAAACTTTGACTAACTTTTAATCTTTTAAATCACAATCATTAAATAATCCACTCTTATTAATCTACTACAATATTTAAATGTACTTTCAATAATAATTAATTCACTATTAATTAATGTTCAACAATTTCCTTTCTTTATTTTAAATCACAAAATTAATTTAACCATTAAATTAAATGCGGACTGTGATACTTTGTAGGTCCGCGAGGTAGACGTGTTAATTCGCCAAGTTACAGCTTATTATTCCCATTTAAATTTTTACAGTTAACGTTACTCGCGGCCCCACAGAGTGACAACCACAGGCCATGCCCACTGGTTATCACCCGATCCAGTCCGGCCAATAGAAAAGCTGCCTACTCATGAGGCGATATCGTATGATTTTAAACTATAACTAATAACTATAACCCTAGGCGCCGACACGGCCATCTTGACTATCACACGACCACGTGTGGCACCTCCCTTATTGACCTGTAACAAACGAGAAAACCGAACAGTACCGTTCGACCATCCTGACAATCAATAATAGGACTTTCATTGTGATGTTCCAAAAAAAATGTTTGGATTAAAAGGATCTGTTTATAATTCAAAATCACAAAAAGGTTAGTTCAAAAAAAAAGTTGTCGTATGGCGACGACAATCAATCATTACTACCGCAGTAGTTTATCACTGTAAAAGTGATCTGCAGTTTACCTCAGTAAACAATATCATATTAATATGATCTTCTCAACAGCCAAATTACTAGAAACAATCTAGTCTGCAAAACTAATCTGTTTGTGTACCATCTTCAACTGACGCCGACAACGGCATCTGACTATCCTCAAATCCGAGTCAAAATCAAGTTCTTTCGGAACATCACAACTAGGTACCAATCTCAATCTTTCGTGTGCGTATTTGTAAGTACGATTGCCCCTTAAAGATTTCAAAAATCTCTATCATTTTCAAGTACTTCAATCACCTTAAAAGGTCCCTTAAATTTAAGTTCTAATTTTGTCTTATTCCTTTCGTGATTTTCTATTAACACAAAATCACTAACGGAAAACCTATTAAAATGGCATTTGATCTTATCAAATCTCGATAAAAAAAAGTAGTTTAAATTCATTCAACTCCATACTTAACTTGTGAAAACAACGTAGCGGCACTACCCTTTAAATCCTGGTTAAGAGCTGTTATAAATGAACTCCCTTGTAGTTTTGTTTCCATGGTGCATATTTCGACGGTGTTTCACCAACACTGAGCATTATTACCCTCGATGTCGGGATTAAATTCGGGCAGCACTATGTTGCGTTGACCGGTAGATGGTGGCTTTAACGCACTGATCGGTTCCATCATATGTCGGTTTTGCATCTCGAGTAAGGCTTGCCAACGTATTTCTTCTGAAGTATGATGTTCAGGTGCCTGTGGGTTTTGGGTATATCCCACTTCTAATGTCGAGGCCTGGACTGGAACTCCATGATTTTCAGGAGGCGAATCCATTTTATAATATTTTGAAAAAAATAATTAAAAGTTCAATTTTAAACTTCAACTCACTTTTAATCTTTTAAATCACAATCATAAATTTAAATGTACTTTCAATAATAATTAATTCACTATTAATCAATGTTAAACAGTTTCCTTTCTTTATTTTAAATCACTAAATTAATTTAACCATTAAATTAAATGCGGACTGTGATACTTTGTAGGTCCGCGAGGTAGACGTGTTAATTCGCCAAGTTACAGCTTATTATTCCCATTTAAATTTTTACAGTTAACGTTACTCGCGGCCCCACAGAGTGACAACCACAGGCCATGCCCACTGGTTATCACCCGATCCAGTCCGGCCAATAGAAAAGCTGCCTACTCATGAGGCGATATCGTATGATTTTAAACTATAACTAATAACTATAACCCTAGGCGCCGACACGGCCATCTTGACTATCACACGACCACGTGTGGCACCTCCCTTATTGACCTGTAACAAACGAGAAAACCGAACAGTACCGTTCGACCATCCTGACAATCAATAATAGGACTTTCATTGTGATGTTCCAAAAAAAATGTTTGGATTAAAAGGATCTGTTTATAATTCAAAATCACAAAAAGGTTAGTTCAAAAAAAAAGTTGTCGTATGGCGACGACAATCAATCATTACTACCGCAGTAGTTTATCACTGTAAAAGTGATCTGCAGTTTACCTCAGTAAACAATATCATATTAATATGATCTTCTCAACAGCCAAATTACTAGAAACAATCTAGTCTGCAAAACTAATCTGTTTGTGTACCATCTTCAACTGACGCCGACAACGGCATCTGACTATCCTCAAATCCGAGTCAAAATCAAGTTCTTTCGGAACATCACAACTAGGTACCAATCTCAATCTTTCGTGTGCGTATTTGTAAGTACGATTGCCCCTTAAAGATTTCAAAAATCTCTATCATTTTCAAGTACTTCAATCACCTTAAAAGGTCCCTTAAATTTAAGTTCTAATTTTGTCTTATTCCTTTCGTGATTTTCTATTAACACAAAATCACTAACGGAAAACCTATTAAAATGGCATTTGATCTTATCAAATCTCGATAAAAAAAAGTAGTTTAAATTCATTCAACTCCATACTTAACTTGTGAAAACAACGTAGCGGCACTACCCTTTAAATCCTGGTTAAGAGCTGTTATAAATGAACTCCCTTGTAGTTTTGTTTCCATGGTGCATATTTCGACGGTGTTTCACCAACACTGAGCATTATTACCCTCGATGTCGGGATTAAATTCGGGCAGCACTATGTTGCGTTGACCGGTAGATGGTGGCTTTAACGCACTGATCGGTTCCATCATATGTCGGTTTTGCATCTCGAGTAAGGCTTGCCAACGTATTTCTTCTGAAGTATGATGTTCAGGTGCCTGTGGGTTTTGGGTATATCCCACTTCTAATGTCGAGGCCTGGACTGGAACTCCATGATTTTCAGGAGGCGAATCCATTTTATAATATTTTGAAAAAAATAATTAAAAGTTCAATTTTAAACTTCAACTCACTTTTAATCTTTTAAATCACAATCATAAATTTAAATGTACTTTCAATAATAATTAATTCACTATTAATCAATGTTAAACAGTTTCCTTTCTTTATTTTAAATCACTAAATTAATTTAACCATTAAATTAAATGCGGACTGTGATACTTTGTAGGTCCGCGAGGTAGACGTGTTAATTCGCCAAGTTACAGCTTATTATTCCCATTTAAATTTTTACAGTTAACGTTACTCGCGGCCCCACAGAGTGACAACCACAGGCCATGCCCACTGGTTATCACCCGATCCAGTCCGGCCAATAGAAAAGCTGCCTACTCATGAGGCGATATCGTATGATTTTAAACTATAACTAATAACTATAACCCTAGGCGCCGACATATATATATATGTTTATTACTATATCCTGTTAATCATATTTATATCTAATGTAAGATTGTGTAATTGGTTAAAGAATAGTGTGATTTGTGAACGTTGTGGTATTAAAGAAGATGTAGTGAATAGAGAAAGGTATGTTAAGGTGGTTTGGGTATATGGAGCGGATAGATGTAATTAGGTTTATAAAAGGAAGCTATAAAGCCAAAGTGAAAGGTAGACCGAGTAGAACGTATACAGATCAAATTGGAGACATTCTGCTAAAGGCGGGTGTACGTAGTGAAGAACAGAAGAGCATGTAGATTCCATTAACACCTAGTCCCTTAATCGCCTCGACGACATGTCACGAAGAACGACAGATAGTTTACGTTCTTTTGTGTCCCATAGTAGCAAGGGACTAAAAGTGAATATATTATGTTAACAGGAGAAATTAAATAGGGGCCTTAGTCTACTTATGCGTTTTAGCAGAAACAGAATTCCATATCATATCAGTTATAGTGTGAAGTTGGTAGTGGATTAGCAAGTGTCAAATTTCGCTTAAAAAGTGGCGAAATTTGTCAGTTTTGCGAATCCATTACCAACGTCACACTACTACTGATCTGGTTTTGAACTGATATTTTGCAAAAAGCATTAGCAAAAGGCCTCAGGTAACTAAATGAAAATAAAAAATATTGTCTTATTTATTTATTAACGAAAATCATACCACGATTTTGCAAAGGCAATATTTTATACAATACTTCACAAAATACCTACTTATTTCAAACAAACTTACATACAAACTTAATAGTATTGACTTTTCTAAGCGCTAAAAGTGCAGTTCCAGTAACTTTTTACAAGGTTTACGTTTATAATAACAAAAGTCAATATTTAAAATTCAAAACTAGCGCCACTATGCATTGTCATGGCCACTATACGTTCGTGTGCTTCGAAATGTAAAATATTGTCTTTTGTTCTTATAAACGTAAACCTTTTCAAAAGTTAGGCTGTGTTCAGACGTGCGCGTTTTCTGCGCGTTTGCTGCGCGTACGCGGTTTTTGTGGAAATGTATGAAAATAAACTTTATGTAATTAGCATAGAACCTTAAACTGCTTTAGCGTTTGGGAAAACACGCGACGCGCGCTGAATCCGCGCGCGCAGAAAACGCGCACGTCTGAACACAGCCTTACTGGGACTGCACTTTTAGCGTTGACTGTACATAACAAAACCCACTTAACCAGATGGTCAGCACCCAACGTGACTGGTTGTGAGTCCATCGTATAGACTTATTAGAGAAACAAACGACCATTAACCCTTGTGGGGTAGCCAGAGGTTGCATTTTCATACATTTTAGCAAACTTGCAACTCTTTTGCTAAACTTATCACCTAACAACAAATAATACATACATACACATCAGGCCTTATTCCCTGTAGAGGTGTAGGCAGAGATCACGGATCCCCATTTGTCCCACTGACAGACCACTTTCGCTTCATTGACACTCAAACATCTTCTCATACACACTCAAATAAAAATGTCTTCTTTATTAAAGTAGCTTTTTATGACATGCTATGAAAAATGCAGCTATAGTATATATAGCTATATATGTAGTGTACATACATATGTTCACGACTCTACGTCCCCAATGGGATAGACAGACTATCGATCGCCACCTGGAACGGGTGACAAATCTCTTGCTTCACTCATAAATTAACAACATACATACATACGTTTCAAGACTTGTGTATACAAACTCCCATTTTATTGTGGCGGGTTAGTCAGAGGCTTGAGCGTCCATCTTCGAAATTTCGATGGTATGTTAGGTATGGGTCACTCGAAGCCCACGTATCACTAGATAGACAGTATCGCCGTATACAGGCCAATACTTATCCCGAGGGATAGACAATTTTGCTCACGATAAAGTAACATTATGCAGACTATATATAGTTTTAGGCATCAAACGCTATTTCACGTATTACAGTTTTTTATACAAGATCTAATTTTATCTCACGTATTTATTTTACTTCAATGGCGAAAATATTTAAATGGGATGGTTTATGTACGTACATAGACATATATATGTATTCACGACGTAACCCTTTCGGGGTAGTCAAAGGTTAAGTGTCTACAATCAATTAAGTTTTTGTGATCGTCTTTAGTCACTCGAAACACACTTTTGGTATCTATACAAATATGGTATTATACTCGTATTATCAATGCTTAAACTATATTGACTTTTCCGATATATTTAATAAGTAACAACTATTTAAGCTATAACATAAAATACGCTTCACGACTTGTGTATACACACTCCCTTTTTTATTGTTAGTCAGAGAGAGGCTTGAGTGCCCATCTCCGAAATTTCGAAGGCATGTTAGGTATGGGTCATTCGAAGCCCGCGTTTCACTAGGTAGAGAGCACCCAACGTGATAAATTGTGAACCGTATCGCCGTATATAGGCACTGGCTATTACATATTCTGAGGGATAGGCATGTTTCCTCACGATGTTTTCCCTCACCATTAGCGACTGTAAATTGTGTATGCCAGACATCTAAAAAAAAGCCAGAGGTCTTACCCCCTGGGCTACAGCCGCTGTGCAGCGGCGATACGGTTCACTACCTATCACGTTGGGTGCTGTCTATCTAGTGATACGCGGGCTTTGAATGACCCATACCTAACATGCCTTTGAAATTTCGGAGATGGGCACTCAAGCCTCTGACTAATAAAAAAGGGAGTGTATATACACAAGTCGTGAAGCATATTTATATTTACAAATTCAATATTCTATGACTTTGAATTTAGGTTTTCAGTACTATTGCTTATACATACGAAAGTAAATCTTTTGAAGTTGTATGTATGTTTAACATGTAGTATAAATATTATTGCATATAGTCTTTTATGTGTATAGCTTGATGGTAAAACCCGTTTGAAGTGTCCGGGTTCATTTCCTAACCGAGGCACCATAATCTGTAGAAAAGAAAAAATGAAAGATGAATATCTTATATATATATTCACGCATCTACGTCTCTAAGGGTATAAGCAGAGACTATCGATGGCCCCCTGGGACGAACATGAACTAACATTCATGAGGCTATCGATCGCTACCTGGCCCTGACAAATATCTTGCCTTACTCACACCCATTAACCTTCTCATACATGCTCTTCTGTTCTTCACTACGTACGCCCGCCTTAAGAATAATGTCTCCAATTTGATCTGTATAAGTTTTACATGGCATATGCCTTCCAACTCTACCTTCCACTTTGACTTTATAAATTCCTTTAAAACTTATACTAGCTATATTTAAAGGTGGATGCTATAGTGCTAACAACAAGACACTTACGACTATTAATCTCTCACTTACGACGGGGAAGTCGGGTACGACACTTATGCAGGGAAGTCAGAGCTTCGGAAACACGATAATATATTCTAGGTCACTTATTGCATGAATATGTGTATGTATGTGTATGTCATATGGATCACTAATGCCAGGTTGCTAGCCCATCCCTCCTTAGATCCATTGACCCTAGTCCCTTAGTCGCATCCTACGACACGCCGGGAAGAACGGTAGCTTTACTTTAAAGTGAATGTGTTTGTGTAAAAATATTTTTAAGTAAAATATGGTGTGATAGTCTATCGATGTTGCAAGCTGAAGTGGCAGTGGGCCTGCCACGTCTGTCGTAGGACCAACGGCCGCTGGAGTAAAGCGGTTCTCGAGTGGAGGCCGCGTCTCGGTAAACGTAGTGTAGGACGCCCCCCTGCTAGATGGACCGATGACCTAAAAAAGGTCGCTGGTAGTGGTTGGATGAGGGCCCACGAGTGATCATGTTATGCGGCGTACCTTTGGGGAGGCCTACGTCCAGCAGTGGACTAGTATAGGCTGATTGATTGAAGGTATGTGGTATTATAAGTATATTTAATAAATAAATAATGAAACTTACCCTTTAAGCCACTTTGTAATATTTAGTTCCTTCCCTCAGTCGTATCCCATTTATATGACGTTATCTGTAAGAATAAATACGTTGTCTTACGCTGCAAACCAACCATATATACATACTGTATTCCTTTACGGGTAGATAGAGATTGAATAACCACATGTGATAGGTGTTAAGGCATGATACTAACACATAAATGACTAGCTATGATGTATACACACGTCCTTTTATACCTTTCGGGGTGGAAACCTTGGAAATAAATAGTCGATAGCGATAATGAAATACTTTGTTAAGTGAAAACTTAAGTTATTTTGGTTTTGATCGAAATACAATATTGTACGCCAGTAGAGACATGCTGAGACTAAGTAATAATTGTACACCCTATTTACGCATGTGTCACTGATAAAGTTTCTTTGACTTTGGAAACATGATATCTCCTAGGTCACTTTTTAGCATGAATATTGGGGTTGTGTTATATGGAACATCGATGACGGGTTACTAACCCATCGTCCTATTCAATTCCATTCACCCTTAGTCCCTTAGTTGTCTCCTAAGATATGCAAGGAAAAATGGCAGCTAGTTAGCATTCTTTTAACGTCTAAGACTAGCACAGGACATATACATACATACTTCTAATTATAATATGCTTCGATGGTTTGGAGATGTTGCGGATGAATGATAGCGGATTGACAAAAAGAATATATATGAGTGAAGTGGAAGGGCGGTTACGTAGGGGCCGGCCTAATAAGACATAATGTAGCGAAAGTGGTCTGTCAGTGGGACAAATGGGGATCCGTGATCTCTGCCTACCCCTCTACAAGGAATCAGGCGTGATGTGTATGTATGTGTGTACTATAGTCATTATTTGGTCATTTTTATAATACCAGGGTTGTGATGGTATTAATATGAAAAATATGTAGCAGATTTGAAGTATCACTACATAGTATGAAACAAAGTCGCTTTCTTTGTCCCTATGTCCCTTTGTATGCTTAAATCTTTGAAACTACGCAAAGGATTTTGATGCGGTTTTTTTAATATATAGAGTGATTCAAGAGGAAGGTTTATATGTATAATAACATCCATTAAATAGTGGAGTAGGCTATATATTTTATACCCGTGCGAAGCCAGAGCGGGTTAGTTAGATCTATAAATTCATAACCCCTAGTTTCTTACGACTTTAAAGAAGGATAGGCAGCTAGTTAGCGTTTTTTTAGGTCCCAAAATACTCGATTTACGTTTGTTTCATATATACAACTGATTTTTGATTTGACAGAAATATGACAGTTAATCTAATTGTTTGACAATTATGAAATAGTGACGCGATAGTAAATTACGATATAGTTGTTAAATGATTATATATCGTCTTGTTCTGGGTTGAAAGACTTATTGATTAGATTTTTTATGAAACTAATAATAATTATTATGTAATTATTAGTTTTAAGAGAATCGCAATTTATACTCATGTTTAATAACCAACGGAACTTATCGCGTAAGTTATTAATCATAATTATTATGTACTTAAAAAATTTAAACCACTACAGCATAAATTTATGAAAAAGGTATTATTATTTTATCGATATTGTAGCTGATTTCTGAATTGAAATCTCTAGCATATTTCTTGTCATTTTTTTCTTTTTTAATGTTCTGTCAAACATTTCTGTCGAATCAAAATATTGTACTTATAAACTAGTGTAACGTCACAAACTTTTCTGACCTACAGGTCACAACCCACAAAAAAATACTTTTTAAAGACATATTTAAAAAAAATTAAATTTATTTATTTTCAATTAAAATTCTAGATTGGATTAAACTATCCCTTTGAACTTTATAAATGTATTAGAGAAAATCTGCTCTTCTTTAATCTAGATTATAATAATCAAGTAATATACTTATATTCAAGTTTTTTTATTTGGACCAGGTCAGAAAGTGTTGTACTGTACATGCTCTAACTACTAAAACTAAGTCACAGTTACTTTACTTCTATTCATGAAGTAGGTATATATTTTCTGATGGTTTTAAAGTTCAAATTAGACACACTACAGCAATAAAAACCATATTTTTAGTTCAAAGAAGACTACAAAATGGCGTAGACTGTAAAATCTTTGTCAAAAACTATAATGTATTTAAAAAAATATTGAAATTTACACCAAAAATATACACAAAACGTATGTTTGTGTTAATATAGTGTACAATTTATTTGTCGACGTTATATTTTTTGTTTAATATAGAATTTTTAAATAACTACACCTTTATTTTTCAAGAAATTTTTTTTTATATCTTTATTTGAACACTAACTTAAAAACATTTTTTTTCTATTTTTATAATCATTTCATTTTTTTTACACGAAAATAAAAGTAAAATAACTGTGAACGGGTACTAACTACTAAAACTGGATTTAATTAGAAAAATTCACGAACATTTCATGAGATTTTATTAGGATATTTTTTTATAATTTACCAGAAACTTACATTACAGCATTACAAGTAGTTGGCGAACTTTCCTAAAAAAATATTCTGACGCAAAAAAAATTATACACAATTTAAAAAAAAGCTAAAAAATCGCTTAAAATACACATTTTTTAAATCATTGCATATCAACATATATGAACATTCATACATCCCTTTTATTATACAAACAGTGTGGCGTAAGACTTAAATAATTTTGATTTTGTGGACATAAAATAATATATAACTAGCCAATATTTTTAATACAATATTTGAAAAATTGGTGTTTTGTTTTTTTAAACAATGAAAATAGATAAATCAGCAATTATTCATTGAAATTACGAGCAATAACTATTTTTAAAGACATACCATTAAAATGAAAGCTAAAATAATGCACGCTTAAAATAAAATTAACATTTAGCTACTTTTTTCAGAAAAAAACATTACGTAGCCATTTTTTTAACCTATTTCTATATTTATTTAAATCTTTTATGTACCTATTTCCACACAAGTCTTTTAAACCCCAAAAACTGAAACCAACTATGACTAACATATTACACTTATTTTTAAGTTTTCTATTCATCGGTCTGTATTAAATAAATGTAGTTGTTGTTAATTCTATGGCCACCTCGAACCCACGTGTTGACAAGATAGTCAGTATAAAATGTGACAGGTGGTAAGCCATGTCTTCATTTACAAGCACTAACTATTACCTGTTCGTGGAACAGGTAGGTTTCGTCACGATGTTGTCACTCAGCGTAATATTCGGTGCATTTCACTAAAGTTTTTTTAATTTTAATGGGTAAATAGTCAGTGCCTGTACTAAGGTTAACACGTGGGTTGGATTGCCATAGTGATATAATCCGCAAATGCGGATGTATACATTAGGGAAAATGATCGTACGTGCATGTATGTATTAAAGAATTGTTTTTTTATTAATTTTAATAGTCTGAGATCGCGAACCAATTATACAAAGCTACATATACATAAAAAAACAGATTAAAATAAAAAATCTACATTGATATGAGAAAAAAAAACGGAAAATATCTTACAGCATACATTTTCAATTTAAATACATTTAAAATAGCAACTTTTAATTTAAAAATTAAACAGCTATTAACTAAACTTACAATTCATTATTTCACGACTATTTCAACCAATGGTATGGGCAGAGAAACGCTATGCACGCTTCGATAGGCAATTGTGAATTTACAATAATAATAAAAGTAACAAAATTATCTTAGAACACAATTTTTTTCACTATAACTTCAAATACATATTATTCTGGGTTTTATCCCGTGTTAGCTGGGACGTAAAAAGAATGCAAACTAGCTACCGTTCTTCCCGGCATGTCGTAGGAGGCGACTAAGGGACTAGGGGTATATTGTCACCATATGCCTAAATCAATTAGAATTTTGTCTCAACAGTATAATTGTATGAGAGGAAGTTCTTTCGTTTAGGAATTATGGACGTAAATTTATGTATGTACTAATATAGTTGTTTTTGAATGAAAAACGATTTGATACGAGAAAATGAATGGACGATGGGCTAGCAAGCAGTCACCAATGTTCCATTTGACATTACAACCCCAATATTGATGCTAAAAAGTAACCTAGGAGATATATCTCCGAGGTTCTGTCCACCTCGAAATGGATAAAAGGACGTGAATGTATATGTATGTATGTAAAACAACTATAGACTATATAAAAATGTGTGAAGAACAGAAGAGCATGTATGAGAAGGTTAACGGGTGTAAATGAGAATTTTCACACATTTTAAGTGGTATATGATCTACCTTATAGGAACGTAGACACATAAATATAATATATGTATGAGATATTTCTACCTTTAAAAGTGTATGTAACTATGTATGTATGAATCTCTATAACCATACACTATCATACTTAGTACTTACACAGACAGACAACTAACATACACATATACATACATACATACACATCACGCCCGATTCCCTGTAGAGGGGTAGGCAGAGACGGATCCCCATTTGTCCCACTGACAGACCACTTTCGCTTTTGACACTCATACACCTCCTCATACACACTCGGCAACTATGTTTAAAGCAAATAGTTTACAAATCTATTTATAATTATGGTTCTTAATATATTTATTGAAATTCAGCCAATTTTATTCCGTACTGAACGTAAAAAGAATCCTAACTATCTACCTTTCGTATCGGCACGTAAACTGGGACTAAGGGACTAGGGGTCAATGGAATCTATAAGACAATGGGCTAGCAACCAATATTATACCTTCACTTTCATAGTTTAGCTAAACGCAACCAATATATTACATTCGCAATTCTGTACACCCCGAAAGGGATTGAGTTAACTGTATTTATACATATCCAAAATCGATATAGTGACCAATTACAGTTCACAAATCACTCTTCAACCAAAAACATTCATTTTACAAGAAAACGGGACTTTTATCGTATATTTTATAAAAGCGTTCACGACCATTAACCCTTGCGGGGTAGTCAGAGGTTCAGGTGTCCATCTCCGTAATTGCGAAGGTAGTAATTCTATGGCCACCTCGAACCCACGTGTTGACCTAGACAGTACTCAATGTGACATGTGGTTAGCCATATCACCATTTACACTAACTATTACTACTACCTATTTACGAAATGCATCGAATTATACGGTGAGGGAAAACATCGTGAGGAAACCTACTACCCGAACAGGTAATAGTTAGTGCTTGTAACTGGCGACATCACCACCTGTCACATTGAGTACTGATTATCTGGTCAACACGTGGGATCGAGGTGGCTATAGAATTACTACCTTCGCAATTACGAGATGTAAACCTGAACCTCTGACTACACCGGGTTAATGGACATTGGCATTTGTTTGTAAAACATACTTAACACATTTTATTTACTACGAGAGACCGGGTCATATTACGACAAATTAATAAAGACATCTGATTACCTTTATTTTTGTCTTCCCGCGACCACGGCCTATGCAATTCAGTCGAAACATCGGGCAAAAATAAAGGTAATCAGTAGGGTGGGTCGCTTTTGTATGGAAAAAAATAAAGTTGTCCAATAAGTTTTGTAATAGCAAAAAAAACGTGACCCACATACATTAATGGAAAAATAACGAAAAAAAAAATTTCTAGGTTAACCCCTTCTACCCGCGCATTGAGTTTGAAAAACTGAAATTTTTGATATATTTGTAATTTATTTGAAAATTTATTTCTCGTGTCCTATAGGAAAAACAACTAAGTAAACCAATAAAATAAAGTGCTTTTGGACTAATTTTTATTATTAAGAAAGAAAAATCAACAAATAATACGACAAAATAATAATAAAACATGTTCAAATCACGATAAAATCTTTTTTACTTTCGAACTTAGGCATAAGTTTTCGTGATCTAATTTTATTTTTAATTAAAGCTTCTCTTGCTTTTTTATGGCAAAGCTGCATAGATGCCTCGGTCACTGTTTTAACAGCTCGCTCCACAGCTTGAGTATGACATGGTAGCCGCAGGAAAAGGACTTCATCATCACCACCTGACTCAACTAGGGAATGAAGAGTCTCATCCGGGACATTGGTCAGTATAGGTGGTTGCGAGTAAGATTGCTGCCAGTCTATCAAATCGATGTATGTCGAAGCGTTTAAATTTATCTTTGGCACTTCAAAAACTCGAAGCTGACGGGGTTCTGATGGTTTCCTCGCCTTTAAAATGCGTCTAGCGGCAAGTTCTCTTATATGTTTTTGTTCATCAGATAACATAGACAGGAGCAAGTTCTCTGGGTGCGCAAAAAAAGCATTTCGCCTTAGTACAGGATCAACAACACTCTGCAATTCTTGCGGAAGATATCTAGAATAATAAACCAACTTCCAAAAGTGCCTTGCTCCATCTTTACACGTCGGATTTAATTTGATTTCAAACCAAATAGGAGAATATACTTTCACTACAAAAACAGCTAGTTGTTTCAGTTCGCTTGTTGGTATCTCAGTAGCCACATATAAGCGCAAAATCCTGTTAGCCTTTGTTAGCCACCTGGCATGTGACATTTTTCCCGGAGAGCGATTAGACAAATCGGGAGAGCACTTACCACTTATGACGGCAGATGTGATATCATAAAGGTAACGTTGATCAGAACTGAGGTCTTTTACATTTGAAATGTCTGGTAACATGCCTTCTATCCTTTCAAACACGATAACAGGTCGCTTCTCACAATCATCTAATAACTTTCCGATAGCACCTGAATAAGTATTAGGTCCTGTTGTGGTGCCATCAAGTTTTGCAAATAAATGTCTCAAGGGCAGTTCATTTAAGTGTAAAAGGCATATGATCCATTGAAGTGGTCGTTGTAAACGCTTTTCTAAAAGTCGTATGACTCCGCCGTATTTGCCCGTATTGGTTACCGTCCCATCACAACCTATGGCAAGAGTATCCTCTAGAGACATATTCAATTGACCTGTTACTGTTTGAAAGATAGCTGACTCTAACCCTTTTGCAGTTCCATGGCTTGGAACGGCATACCCGACATAAACCGATCCTGGTTCTTTAATTATTGAAATGTGTTCTTCCACGGATGTCAAGCGGTATTTTTTGCCCCCTTTCATAACAATTTTCAGGGTTTTATCTTTTCGTCCATCAAAAAATAAGGCAGGTATAGTGTCTAAATGGCCTTGAGATAATGTTTCTTTTCGTAATTTTTGTCTCGCTCGCCGCAATTTTGACTTATCGATTACTTCGTTATTAATTTTCGCATCTTGCAAAACAGCAGAAGCGACAGCAGCGGCTGCTCTGTCGGATATCCCGTATCGGTCACAGATAGTTGACAAATTCTTCAGAGATGCTATTGTACGTTTTTTTGATACTGGTTTTAATGGACTTGAGGGCACAGATTGTTTTTCATCGCTACTTTCAGACGTTATTAAGGTATTAGGATTTTCGTGAGAAGGACCTGGTTCACAAACGCTAGAATCGTAATAGGTTTTAAGCTTAATTTTTCTATCACTCAGTTTTCTCTTCCTCTTACTTGTCAATAAATCAACAGTTCCCATAATCATTTTTCTCTCCGTTCTCTGATCTATTAAAAAAGCTCGTTCTTCCTTAGGAATCTTTTGGTCCTTGGAACATTTGCATAACTCTAAATCTTTACACTTACATGAACTCAAATCAAACAGTTTTTCCGAATTTCTATGAAAATCTTGAATCTTTCCTTCTGATAAACGCTTCAATGATTTTAATAAATTTTTACACTTTGCGTGGTAACTTTTAATCAATTGCATCACACGATTATGAGACACAGTAGGAATAGACGCTTTTCTCCACAAACATTCAACTTTAGATGACACTATTTCAGATATCTCATTAATAAATGGCTCCTTTTTGGAATTGTTCTCAAGTTTAAGCTGATGTCTTACTAAATTATAATATTTCATAACTTGTTTGTAAGTGGGTAGTTGATTTTCGTTAATATCTTCCGGAGCACCAAAAATGGGACAACTTGTGGATTTTCGGGTGTTATTTGAAATCTCCATGATGCACAACGTCACAAAACTAACAAAAACTACTTAAAATAGCGAAAAATGTAGATGAATGCGTGCGACCTTTCACCCGGAACTAATTAGACGCACTGAGACAATGACGCGTGATCGACAGTTTACGTCCTCTTTCCCCGCTCCTTCCCCCGCATTGTACGGACGATTACTCTAATAGTTTAGGCTGATTATTGTTTATATTACGTTTATCTCTGAATATAAGAATGTACTATCATTATAAACCATGTAGTTCATACAATAAACTCTGATAAAATAAATCCGATTTAAACAATTTTTCCGAATTTTTAAACGTCATGCGCGGGTAATTAATATTAATAAATATTAAAAATAAATATACAACTTTTTAAGTCTTTACCCAGGTCATCTTTTGCGCACTATTACAAATCGAAATTCGGAATAAATATTTTTCGACCCACCCTAGTAATCAGATATCTATTAATTTATCGTAATATGACCCGGTCTAGTAAAAAAATGCGCATACATCGCGAATGTTTAAAAATAACTTAACACATCCCGTCCTTACAAAACATCAAAACTAAGACACAAAATCCAATCCTAAATACTTCTTATTTTTTCTCCTAACTCTTGGTTTACCATTCTTCGGATCATAATCTAGCGAATCATCTTGATCAAAGCCCTCAGTCTGTATCACCCAATCTTCTCCGATCTCGGTCTTAATCTGCTCAATCGGCTCGTTCTTAATCACTAGCTTTCTCTTTTTCTTCGGGTCGGTCTTCGCGCGCTTCTTCGGTCTTTCTTCTTGTAGGATGATTTGGGGGTATTCTTGTACTATGTATTCTTGGGGTTCGTAATTGGTTGTTGTTATTTCGACCCCCACTGACGGATCTGCGTCTGGCAGAATGTAGTAGTTATCTACGTCGCCTGCAAATTAAAAATAATATATTTATAACCAATACTAGTCTGGATAATAATATACATATAACAGTCAGAGAGACGCTATATTGAAAAAAGG
Organism: Leucoptera coffeella; assembly: GCA_030578115.1. NCBI lineage: Eukaryota > Metazoa > Arthropoda > Insecta > Lepidoptera > Lyonetiidae > Leucoptera > Leucoptera coffeella. Next base: position 95,397 of record JAMBLF010000375.1, read on the forward strand.
TGACGTTAGGAGTACCTATAACCGCCGAGAGTGTATGAGAAGATGTATGAATGTCAATGAAGCGAAAGTGGTCTGTCAGGATCGGGACAAATGGGGATCCGTGATCTCTGCCTACCTCTCTACAGGGAATCAGGCGAGATGTGTATGTATGTATGTACTAGTCTGGAATGAAAAAAGAATGCTAACTAGCTGCCGTTCTTCCCGGTGTGTCGCAGGACATGACTAAGGGACTATGGGTAATGGAATCTATTTGGTGATAGGCTAGTATCCTGTCACCAATGTTCCATTAACATAACCCCAATATTCATGATAAAAAGTGATCTAGAAGATATTATCGTATCTATAGAGTTGATGTGATCGTATCTATGTGATCGTATATATCATATCTATTGAATGGCGTAAATTTGTATATGCATAAAATAATTGTCCTGTGCTAGTCTGGGACGCAAAAGAATGCAAACTAGCTGCCATTGTTCCTTATATCCAATATTCATGCTAAAAATTGACCAACGAGACCACTTTTTTTGTACCAGTGATGGGTATTATGTGACTTGAAATATATATTTACGTAATTTGCAACGTAGCGACGTCAGTGTAATTATAATTCATGTTTTCAAGTCTCCACAGCTCTCTCCACCCCGAAAGGGGTTAGAAGCCGTGCAGAATATATTATTAGTCATTTATTTAATTCTTAAATGTACGTCACCCTAACAGGTACCTTTTACACAAACATATACATATTAGAAACATAGTATATACTAGCGACCCCCGCTCCTGCTTCGCACGGGTATAAAATATATAGCCTACTCCACTATTTAATGGATGTTATTACACATATAAACCTTCCTCTTGAATGACTCTATCTATTAAAAAACCGCATCAAACTCCGTTGCGTAGTTTCAAAGATTTAAGCATACAAAGGGACATAGGGACAGAGAAAGCGACTTTGTTTCATACTATGGAGTGATACATATATTAGGGGCCGTGAACGTGTACATATGTATGTTTATACACACGTATGTATGTATTTATGTGTGTGTGTGTGTATATATATATATGTGTGTGGGTATGCGTGTGTGTGTGTGTGTATGTACGTACTTTGCAAGGTGGCCACATCAGTGACATATTAGAAACATAGTTTATATACATATTAGGGGCCGTGAACGTATATATATGTATGTTTATATACACGTATGTATGTGTGTGTGTATGTCAGTGTTGGGCAAAATTTAACTGCAAAGCACTATTAAAAATAACAATTAATTAATAGTCAATTGTGACGCTGTATTAACAACTAATTATTAATTGTTGTGAAACACTGTATGTACGTACCTTGCAAAGTGGCCACATCAGTGAAATGCCTCTTCTTCTTGGCAGTCTTGCTGTGCCGTATGAAGGCGTATCTGGGCCGCTGCTCCTCTGGCACGATGTTGACGCGCCACTCCTGGCCCTCGCATGGAATCTCGCTCACCTAGAAAGGAAGATAGAAAGATAATGATAATAATAATAATATTTGGACATCATTACACCAATTGAACTAGCCCCTTGGTAAGTACATTTAAGACTTGTGTTAAGGGTACTAGTCAACGTATATTTAAGAAATGTATACTTATTATACATAGATAAATACATATATAATCAACAACCAGACCGGAAAGCAGAAGAAAAGCGTAGTTCTTAATTCTGCCTCCACCGGGAATCGAACCCGGGACCTCACAATTAGCATTCAGGTATCTAACCGATCGCGCCACGGAGGTCGTCGAACGATAGTTTGTTAGCCTATTGCCCTATATAGTCCATAGATTGTTAGCCTATTGCCCAATATAGTACATAGAGCCTAGAGTGACGACCTCCGTGGCGCGATTGGTTAGACACATGAACGCAAATCATGGGGTCCCAAAGATTCCCGGTGGAGGCAGAGTTAAGAACTACGCTTTTTTACTGCTTTCCAGTCTGGTCGTTGATTATATATGCTATATATATATATATTTATCTATATATAATAAGTATGTATTTGTTAAATATACGTTGACTAATACCAATAACACAAGTCTTAAATTTACTTACCAAGGGGCTAGTTCAATTGGTGTAGTAATGTCCAAATATTATTATTATTATTATTATAGAGCCCTGATTACATTTTATTTCATTATTATTTTATTACTATTTTAATATTGACATTCTAAATAAAATAATTAATAATGCATGTTATATGACAATTATTAATAATTATATACCTTACCTAGACATATAATTTTCGACTTTACTACAATTATAATTCCATAATCAATTTAATAATATGTATTGCATGTTTATTGTCACATAAAATGTCAATTAGGTGAAAAGTATTCAACATAATTTCGTTATTTTGCATGCCTGATACGGTCGAACACACTGTATCTTAAATACCAATTTGTGACAACATTGAATACGTGTGTTTGCAAATAAAGTTTGATTTGATTTGAGCCCTAGTCCCTTAGTCGCCTCCTACGAAATGTTGGCACGGCAGCTAGTTAGCATTCTTTTTACGTTTCACTAGCATGGGACCGTGTCCTTCTTATATTCTGTTGGATTATTTAATTAAGTTGTATTGTATTGAAATATGTCTGCAGAGTTTCTTGGCATTTCTTCTCTGCAGGATTTTGCTTTACGAAATGCCAATAGTTTATTTAGATTTAATTAATTTTTTCTTTTTAATTAACTAATTTTAATGACAACTTTTCCGGTGGAAATGTTTTTTTTTTTTGACTTTGAATAAGTGATTTTATAATCCTCATATTGAATAAAAAGCATTTCATTTCATATATCATATTATCACGTTCTTAAATCACTTTCCGGGTAACTTAGGGAACTATTTATGAAGGATTACTATTAGGACTACATATGTATGTGTATTAATATTGAAGGTCTTTAGAACTATTTATGAGTGTATAATAATATTGTAGGACACTATTACACCAATTAAACTAGTCACTTGCTAAGTAATTTAAGACTTGTGTTAAGGGTACTAGTCGACGTATATTTAAGGAATATATACTTATTATACATAGATAAATACATATATAGCATATATAATCAATACCAGATGGAAATCAGATGAAAAGCGTAGTACTTAACTCCACCGGGAATCAAGCCCGGGACCTAACGATTAGCGTCTAATCGATCGCGCCACGGAGGTCGTCTAATATAGATACAAATAACTTGACAGGAACGAATATGAATATATAAGTATGAAAACCTAGGTTGGCTTGTCAAATGCGTGATATTGGAAGAATTATCACTACCCAAATGTCAATTGTCGACTGACATATGTCTTATTATGATGTATAATAAATTTTTATCTTGTATTTTTTTTGTTGTTGTTTTAATGTATTTTTGATGTACTAAGACAGGCTGGAAGGTCTTCGTTACCATACAGCCGTTAAATAAACTTAATAATAATAAATGTCTTATTATGGTCAAGTGAAATGAAATGAAATGAAATGCTTTTTATTCAATATGAGGATCATAAAATCACTTATTGAAGGTAAAAAAAAAAAAACATTTCCATCGGAAAAGTTGTCATTACAGTTAATCAATTGAAATAAAAAATATTAAATAAATCTAATTAAACTAACTAACTAAACTAGTGAAGCTTGATGTTGACACCCACCTCATCCATGGAGATCTCCTGCTCTTCCGCGATCTCGTAAATGAAGTTATCCGAGACGCCTGTCTCGTCCATCATGTGCAGCATGTCTCCTTGAGACGTCTCCGCTGTCTCCACCTCAGATTGGGCTACTTGCTGCGGTATGATCTGTGGATTTTATTTGTATTACTATACGTAGATACTACTGTACTACATACATACATACGTTTCACGACTTGTGTATACACACAAAGTTTTAATTGCTATAATTAAAGTAATAATAGGTTAAAAAAAAAAGTAAAATGTAACTATAGAAAGAGCGGGTCAACTCTAATACAGGCTTCATAAGCTTAAAAAGGAACTCATAATGTATTTTATATTGTAATTTCTAAAATAAACAATTTAAAATTTTTTTTTTTTTTGACCTGATGTAATTGGAAACACAGCGAGTACTTTGCACAGATTTATTGAAAGTAATTTAAGTAGTCAATTAGAGCAATGGCGACACGTAATGCACACAGTTGAACATTCATAGAGTAATCATTCATAAAGTAATCATTCACAGAGTAAACATTCACAAACAAGTGAATGAATTAAAGAGAAAAATATATTACTTGAGTTTAACTATACAACACACACTCCCTTTTTTATATGTGTAGTCAGAGGCTTGAGTGCCCATCTCCGAAATTTCGAAGGCATGTTAAGTATGGGTCATTCGAAGCCCGCGTATCACTAGATAGACAGCACCCAACGTGATAGGTAGAGAACCGTATCGCCGTATATAGGTACTGGCTATTACCTATCCCGAGAGATAGGCAGGTTTCCTCACGATGTTTTCCCTCACCGTTAGCGACTGTCAATTATGTACATAAATGAAAAACACATTTAAATTTCATTCATTGGTACATGCCAGAGTCGGATTTGAACCTAGGACCTTTCTCATACGAAGTCCGAGGACATACCCACTGGGCTACAGCCGCTATTAAAAATTAAGTACCAATTACCTCTATAATCTGCTTAGGCGTCTGCATCTTAGCAATGACTTGTTCTGCCTGTGTGATGGAGGCCTCATTCTTGTCCGTCTCCACTTTAACCACCCACAGCTGTTTCCGTTGGAGGTTTTTCAGGGATCTGTAATATTTTATTAGAGTACATAAATTGTTCATCATCTTTAAGGATTTATAAGGTTATATAGTCTGTTGTCAACTTAATGATCATACCAATGGAGGAAAGACTATCTTGAGTATATGTTTTTGCAAATTCCCAACATAGAGATTCAAAGTTTAAAATTAATTGACATTTATAAGTGTAATTATCACAAAAATTGTATTTCATACAATTTTTCTTACTTTTTTAACATTGAATCTCCATCCTTTGAAGTTGTGAAACGGCACATAAGCAAAATAGCCTTTGCACTGTCGATATTTAGATGCAACATATCTTTTTAATACTTCTTACTCAATTTCCTTCATACAAATTGAGGTGAAGTGAGCCTTAGAGTGATTACTTGTTTTGCTAGCTTTACTATACTAAACGTTAATATTATATCAATCAATCTCTCCCATGCTAGCCAGGGACGTAAAAAGGAAGCTAACTAGCTGCCGATCTTCCCAGCATGTCGCAGGAGACGACTAAGGGAAAATAGAATCAATTGTATGGATGAAATGGATGTGCTAGCAAACTGTTAGCAATGAATGAATATCTATGCTAAACAATGACCTAGGAGATATTATCGTGTGTCCGAGGTTCTGTCCACCCAGAAAGAAATAAAGGGTTGTGAATGTTTATGTATTATATCAATCAATCAGCCTGTAACAGTCCACTGCTAGACATAGGCTTCCCCAAAGATACACCACCAAACAAAATCACTTGTGGCCCTAAGCGGTTAACTAGCAACTTTTTCAGGTCATCAGTTTTAAGTTGGGAGATATCCTATAATAAGATTGATGGAATGCAGCCTCCGATTAAAAATCGGTTGTCTAATTATAACTAGTTATGTGTTCATGTTATTGCATATTAATAATTTTCATTTGATACTTACAAGAAGCCGAGTGTGTCCACAAGTTGTCTCACATTGAGACGAGATATGGGCTCGGGGTCTGCCTTACTAGGATCCAAATTGTAATTGTGGTCCATTTTTATTATCTCTGCATCTATGGAGAACAAGGATAAAGAAATAATTAGCATAACATAGCATAGAACGCAACTGTTGTACCTTGTGAGAGATATACTGTTAAAGAGTAATATTAGAAGTAACTACAACTGCCGAATATGTATGAGATGATATCAATGTATAATCAAATTCAAAGAATTTATATTCAATATAAGTACAGTAATAGTACTTTCATTGAACGTCGAGATATATTGAGTGGCACTGGTTGTTTTACAAATAAGACTCTACCGTTGGTTTAGTAGCCCTAGCTTGGAGAAGAACCAACAAGAAACTCAGGCCTCAGGGATTTTTAGCCCAGTGCCAAATTGCAAACTAAAATCCAAACAAAAGAAAACTATGTTTGTCAGGATTGAGACAACTAGTGGTAATTCTAACATCACCTTATTTCAGTATTTTATCTATCTTATTAGGCCATCCCCTATGTAACCGCCCTTCCACTTCACATACATATGTATATACCTTTCTTCAATCTACTATAATTCATATTATATTATATCTTCTATCATTCATCCCATTAATATCTCCAACACAAATATATTAAAGCCATTAATGTTGCCTTACCGGCACATCCACCCCACTACATCTCATCTACAAAACTCCAACTCACTTCTCTTATCATCCTCCGTGGCTTCTCTCACGGGTTTCTTCTTCTCTTGCACGGTGAGTAGCTCCGGCAGCATCGGAGAGTCTATCCATAGCCCTTGGTTGTCCAACTCAAAGTGGTATCTGAAAGGTACATGTGTATTATTTCTTAGAATTAATTTTATGAGAAAACAAGACTTATTTACTAGTTGGCTATGGATTGTCAACAAAGTCAGCAGAATATTTAGTCAATTGTAATGCCGAACTGGCTAAATATGTTCGCTTTGGGATAAGACCAAATAATAATAATAATTATAACCGAAGAACAATGAAGAGAAGAATTGAAGCTTCAACCTCATTTTCTTCGGTTGTAGCAGCTGACTGAATAACAAGTGCAAACGCCTTGGCATCAAAGTTTGTACTTTCGCCGACATAACCTTAGTGGCGAATGGATTATTAAGTAATTCATAATAATAAAAGACTTATTTAATTCATTTTATAAACAAAGTATTACCTTGATTTTATATACTATATGTATCTAGGTTACATTAAGCATATATTTCTTAAATATAAGTAGTAGCTATAAGCTATAAGAGTCTGTAGGATAAGGTGTATGAGTGTCAATGAATTGAAAGTGGTCTGTCAGCATCAGGACAAATGGGGAGCCGTGATCTGTGCCCACCCCTCTACAGGGAATCAGGAGTGATGTTTGTATGTGTGTATGTAATACCATTAATACGCTAACTACGTGAAGTCTTAAAATGAAATTTGCAGTTTCATTGTTGACAGAGTATCCTGTATATTATTATTATAGAAAATTAGTATTTTCCTAGTGGAAATATTTATCCCGAAAAGATTCAATCCTATCAAATCTTCTGGCGGAGCATGAGCTACCATTTTTTGTAAACAGTGTTTCTATAATAATCATCAATCAATCAGCCTATACTAGTCCACTGCTGGACGTAGGCCTCCCCAAGGGTACGCCACAAAACACGATCATTTGTTGCCCTCATCCAGCCACTACCAGCGACCTTCTTTAGGTCATCGGTCCACCTAGCGGAGGGACCTACACTACGTTTGCCCAGAAGCTGCCTCCACTCGAGATCCACTTTACTCCAGCTGTCGTCGGTTCTATGACAGACGTGGCCGGCCCACTGCCACTTCAGCTTACAATAAGCTATGTTATATATAAGATATAATAATAATCAAAAATAAATACATAAAAACAAGGATACATAGGAAAATAAATGCGCTCATTTCCATAAATATGTCTCACAGAGAACATAAAATGATAAAGTGAAAAATCTGGACCAAAATAACAAATGACATTTTTTTTTTATTTTATCATCATATCAAAACACTGCACTTACCCACACAACTGCAAACTGACGTGTCTCCATAGGCATTCGCTTTCCTCCCGCATTGCACCATCAATCCACTTCTGACGAGGTCCATCGCCTGTTTCCGTTGTGTTGGCACTGGAAAAAGGAGAAATGCATATACAGTTTCTATGGAAAATTGCATATACAGTGCAGTTCCTGTCTGGAGATCTAGTACACTTATGTTTTTTGCATAAGGGCTCTCAGACGTCCAGTTACCTATAAAAGGAATTAAGAATGAAGTTTGGGAGGCATCCGGATTCTTTTCATAGGTAACAGCTTTTTAGTTGGCAAAAGTGTTTCTGTTGGTCAAATCTTGTCATATTTCAAAGAACTAAGTTATAACCAATCCGTGACACATCGATATTCTCGATCTACAGAGGGCCGTAATGCTCAAAGGGTTAAACGAACATCAAATTAAAAATGCACAACAAAAATAGTATACCAAAATAACAACCAAAACCAACCAACCCAAACCTAACCTTTGGTGTGTGTTTACCTATATTTTAGTGTACACTTCAGTAATTGTAAATTCGTTCAATATCTGTTCAGTCAAAGTGTGAAAGCAAAAATTACAAAGTCTGCTTTAAAAATGGCAATTTCCTATAACATTGACTTTGGTCCCTGTATTTTATAAGAAAATAGACCAAATAGTTTTAATTTTTATTTATGGAGGCCAGTGGGACTCGAGGGCCGGTGCGTATTTCCCCCAGCGCATCAGCATAGCTGTGCAACGGGGAAATGCCACCAGCCTTCTTGTGGACACTTCCTACCAATGCCAGTGATTTAGCAGATATATTTTATTTGTAAATATGTATGTAATTTAGCTTTAAGATTTTATTTTATAATTATCAGTTTATTTTCAACTTTATTTATCTAGATATTATTTTGATTTATTACCTCATGTAAATATTGTTTAATAATTTAATAAAGTAAACATTTATGGTTTCATAGTTTAGTTAGTTCATCTTAGACTTAAGTCTTCGTAAGTATTAAAATTTTCCTCATATTCAACAATCAACATAGATGTTACATGATTTTATATCTATTCTGGTTATTATTTAAAAAAACCAAATTAATGTTGCTTGAAAGAGAAATCACTTATGTTAACAAGTACCATTTTTGTATCATCATAAGTATAGTTTGTAATAATTAGGCGAGGAGTAAACATTTGAATGCAATCAATACTAATTCATTCTTCCTATTTTGTATTAAAAAAAGGGAAACCGTATCTGCAGGTTTTTATCAATATATTTACAACACTACAATTAATGTATGTTTGTGAATACATAAAACTTAAATGTGTAAACATAGCATATAGGTAGTTAATTTTTATTGTATTTTATTTTTAAATAACTTCTAACTATAGATAAAGGTAGACTAAGGTAAATGTATATTTTCAGTACAAGTTAATTAAAATACGATTCTGAATGTTGACCAAACATTTGAAATCTAATCCCAACCTCAAAAACTAATTAATTTATCAACTTATACACCATAAAAAAGTTAAGATTAATGAAATTACATATAATTATCATAATAAAAGTGTTTTGATACATTTTGGGTGAGAATTATAGAAATTATGAGCAAAAATGAAAAAAGGCGCCTAAATTTATTCTAGTATCAATGCTACGCTTTATCAGTGGTGTGAGGTGACGCGCGTATAGCGTCCTCTAGACAACCAACTTAGAAGCCCTAGGGCTCCTCTAACAAGCTATATGAGCAGTTTTAGGGCTAAATAGGGACTTACTTATAAAAAGAGAAGCTGCAGATAACATCATACTCCAGATCACAGCCTTCAACTACACATTTGAGGTCCGTCATCTTGAGACGGAATCACGTTTCACTAGAGGGCAATATTCACATCCCTCTGCTAAAAATCCGCTTTATTTACACTAAGCACGGAGGCTGGGCCGCGCCAGATATAAACAGACGGATTTGAAGGATCCCAAAATTGAAAATTATCAATCAAATGTCTCAAATGACGTACTCTGTCACGTAAAATGGACAATTGCGTGCTAACCTGCCATGACCACCATGACATGACAGGAGGACAAAATGGTGACGCAATGCGCACTTTTTTCATATGGCGACTTTATGTATCGATATTTGTATTTACGCAGATATGTAATTCGTATTAAATGGTTTCTTAAAATGAATATTTGTAACCTTTTCTTTAAAAAACAATTATTACTTTAATTGAATAAAGATAACTGAGAATTTGAATTGAGATTTGAGGTTGAACAATACAAAAAGATAAATCATGATATTGAGGCATTTTAAGACATACTCTATTATAGTAAATATTAATACTATGTCATCGTACTTTTAAGTAATATCCTTTATTTAAGTTTAATGTGTAAATCTATCAAATCTATCATCAGGCTATTTTAAAACGCAGTTTATTCCATTCTCTGTAATATTCCAAATTGTACGTTGATCTTGACATATTGAAGAAGTGACACACGTCAAAAGTATCTTTAATCTAAATATATAAAACTCTCCTCAAATCTCTAACTACCAATTTATACACAATAAGGTATAACATCTATGTAAGCATTATTATAACTCGAACCGAATCGACCATAAACATATCGATACTTACATTGCCAGCTCAAAATACACAACGTCAAACTATTGACAATGTTGGCAAGCGATCGAAACTTCTATTTATAGCTCAATGACAACCTAGTTTTTAACATCTTCTACAAATTAAATGACATAATGTCACTTTCTGACTTTTGACTAAAGGAATGCTGTCAAAAGGATTATTTAAATAACGATGGTGCCAAAAGGAAAATTTGGCACGAGTTTCTATGAATTTTAGTTCCGCATCGGTAATATAATAGCTATTTAGATAAGCTATTCTTTTAGTTAACTAATGTAAACCTACTGTTTAGACAAAATAGATGGCCAACTACCTGCCTTATTTGTAATAATGTCTTGAAGACTATACTTAACACTCAAGGACTGAGAGTAAATGAAATCTATAACGGCTATCTTTGTTTAACATTCCATAATAGTGCCAACACAATTCCTTAAAGGTCAAGGAGGATATATTATATCTCTGAGGTAAATATGTAGGGTAGGTAGGTATGTATACGTACATTATAGTTTGTATAGCTATAACTTATTCGAAACAGGTAAGTAGTTAACTTTTATTGCTTTCTTACAATCTACACGCTAATTAATAGCTTTTTATCGTATAATAGTGAAGTTCTGTGCTACTTGGGACGTAAAAAGAATGCTGACGAGTTCTTCAAATCTAAATACTTACCTAAATACATTGGGTAATGGGCTACCAACCCGTCACCAATATACCCTGTGTCATCTCATCAACAATAAAAAAGTAACCTAGGAGATATTTATTATATCTTGAAGAGTCTTTCCTTCCCGAAAGTAATAAAAGGACGTATAAATTTACATATATGTATAGTGTAGTTTGGCAGCTACATTTCAGTATAGTACGATTCTATATACACACAAGTCCTACAATCCCTTTTGGGCTGAATATAACTCCGGATAATCATATTTCCTTGGTCACTTTTTAGCATATCAAAGTCAAAGTTAAACAAGACATCGAATTAAATATACCAAATTTTTATAATACATGATAATGTCCCTTGCTCGCTTGGCACATTAAAATAATGCTATCTAGTTGCCATACTTCCGTATCATGAGTGTCCGGCATGTCGTAGGAGGCGACTAAGGGAGTAAATGGAATCAATTACGCGATGGGGTAGTTAGCTTTCACCAATATTGCATATAAATGCCATCCCAACCCAAATATTTGTGCTCTGATATTGTTGTCCCAAGTTCTGTTCACCCCGAAAAGGTCTACAAGCCTTGAAGGTATAATGAATAAAATTCGGCATATATATTTAGTAAGAACTGAGGTAGAATTCATTTGAATAAGTAAATATTACACTATACGGTGAGGAAAAACATCGTTAGGAAACCTATTGTGCTTACATATATATCTTTCTTCAATCTGCTACCATTCATATTGTATTAAATCTACTATTAGTGCTTGTAAACACGGCGACATGGCTGACCACCTGTCACATTAAGTACTGACTATCTGGTTAACATGTGCGTTCGAGGTTCCCATAGAATTACTACCTTCGCAATTGCGGAAATAGAAACCTGAACGTCTGACTACCCCGCAAGGGTTATTGGTTGCGAATGCGTTTGTCTTTTTGTCTTTATATTATACTAGTTGTACAATAAGTGAAAGTGTAATAATGTGTGTTGCTGTGTGTGTTACATAAATATACAGGGGCCCAAGTCTACTAATGCGTTTCAGTTCAATATCACTTCGGTAACCTCCGTTTCCGACGACCTCCGTGGCCCGATCGGTTAGCCGCCTGAATGCTAATCATGAGGTCCCAAAGATTCCCGGTGGAGGCAGAGTTAAGAACTACGCTTTTCTACTGCTTTCCAGTCTGGTCGTTGATTATATATGCTAAATATGTATTTATCTACATATATATAACAGTATATATTTTTTAAATTTACGTTGACTAGTACCCTTAACACAAGTCTGAAATGTACTTAGCCAGGGGCTAGAGATCGCCCCACATAAATTGGCAGTAGCCAAACTTGGAACTAAATTTGACGTTTCCGCCATTGCGTGTTATTTTGTAGAGATCCCGCCACATAAGGTGGCAGTAGCCAAACTTGGAACTAAATTTGACGTTACCGCCATTGCGTGTTATTTTGTATGAAAGGTAAATTTAGTATTACCAGCGTTGTGTTTTTTGCCCACTCTTTGTAATTTTTATGTTTGTTAAGGGTGATTATAATAAATTGATTTCCGGAGTTTCTTGTTAGTTCTTCTCCAAGCTAGGGTCTCCGCTGATCTAACCTCGGTAAAAAATATGTAAAGACAATGCTCAGTGCCATGTTTGAAATAATAGTTTTAAGAGATTCGCGATTTATACTCATGATATAAGATATAAGGGTGTGTATAAGATTGATTGCAGCTGTGGGAAATCCTACGTCGAACACACTAAACGGTCTATTGCGGACAGAGTGAAGGAACACATAATATATGTAATATATAATAAGAAGGATAAGTCCCGTTAATTATTAATCATGTTTGAAATAGTTTAATAAACATATTTTGACTTTGATATATTAATTTGTTTTATTTGAGTTTATAGCTCTGCAACCAAAGACCGTTACAAATGAAACCTATAATGTATCGAGCCGTATGGCACAGTGAGTGCTAGTTTTGGCGTGTTTACTGGCAACACTGGATTACGCGACTGTGGCGACGCCTCCAACTGCCACCTTATGTGGCGGGTACTCTATATGAAAGGTAAGTTTAGTATTACCAGCGTTGTGTTTTTGCTCACTCTTTGTAATTTTTATGTTTGTTAAGGGTGATTATGATAAATTGATTTCCGGAGTTTCTTGTTAGTTCTTCTCCAAGCTAGCGTCTCCGCTGATCTAGCCTCGGTAAACAATATGTAAAGACAATGCTCAGTGCCATGTTTGAAATAATAGTTTTAAGAGATTCGCGATTTATACACATGATATAAGATATAAGGGTGTGTATAAGATTGATTGCAGCTGTGGGAAATCCTACGTCGGACAGACTAAACGGTCTATTGCGGACTGAAGGAAAACATAATATATGTAATATATAATAAGAAGGATAAGTCCCGTTAATTATTAATCATGTTTGAAATAGTTTAATAAACATATTTTGACTTTGATATATTAATTTGTTTTATTTGAATTTATAGCTCTGCAACCAAAGACCGTTACAAATGAAACCTATAATGTACCGAGCCGTATGGCACAGTGAGTGCTAGTTTTGGCGTGTTTACTGGTAACACTGAATTACGCGACTGTGGCGACGCCTCCAACTGCCAATTTATGTGGGGCGATCTCTAGTTCAATTGGTGTAATAATGTTCAAATATTATTATTATTATAGAACGGTGTGAAGTTGGTAGTGGATTAGGAAGTATCAAATTCCACCATTCATGACAGCTGTCAAATATCGCCTTATAAATGGCGTTTGGCACTGTTGCTATTCTACGAAAAACTTCACACTATTACTGATATGATATTTAGCGAATAGCATTAGTAAACTTGGTCCTCTGGTTAAGCATTTTAATCCAATTTATGTATATCTGGCACACGTGTATAATTAGGAATTATAATCCGACGTAGCTAAAGTGTTTGGGGCTTGACTCTGTATCAGTGGGTACTTCAAATCCCGTTTGAGCATGTACCAATGGAAATGTCGTTTCATGAATTTCTATGTACATTTTCGTAATAAAAATACATTTAGGAAATCCATCGAATACTACGGTGAGGAAAAACATCGTCAGGAAACCTACCTGGTCCCTAACAGATTATAGTTAGTGCTTGTAAATGGCGACATGGCATACCACCTGTCGAGTGTATATCAGGAGGTGTATGAATGTCAATAAATCGAATTTGGTTGGCAGGATTAAGACAAATGGGATCCGTGAATCACGTATCGTGATTACTGCCTAAGCCTCTGTAGAGAAGCGGGTGTGATGTGTATGTATATATACCTATACTCGCGCGATGTTTTTCAGCACATGGTGCATTTGGTAAACGTATCTTTTATTTTTGGATGTAATATGTAAGTATCTTTTTATGTATTTTTATCTTTTATTTCGTCCCGTGGTGAATTTAAGTGCATATTTAGAATTATTCTTTGGTCCCGTGTTAGTGTAGTACGTAAAAAGAATGCTAGTTAGCTACCATTCTTCCTGGGATGTCGTAGGAGGCGACCAAGGGACTCGGGGTGTATGGAATCACTAAAGCTGACTACCCTGCCACAAAAGAGAGTGTATACAAGCCATTACGCGTATGTTGTGTGTTCATTCCGTATTAGGCGGCAGCTCTTATTCCCGATGTATAAGAGATGACTTACTAGACTAGACGGGACTAGAGGTCAATAATTTATATTCTATCATGCCTTTGGTTATCAGAGGGAAATTAGTTGGGTAGGTAGTGATGGTATTGGATATCCGTGATCTCTGCTCACCCCTGTACAGGTAATCGTGGCGGGGCGGAATGTGTATTAGTAAGTTGTCGACTCAATGTTTTTTATTATTATTAGAGATCCCGCCACATAAGGTGGCAGTTGGAGGCGTCGCCACAGTCGCGTAATTCAGTGTTACCAGTAAACACGCCAAAACTAGCACTCACTGTGCCATACGGTTTGATACATTATAGGTTTCATTTGTAACGGTCTTTGGTTGCAGAGCTATAAACTCAAATAAAACAAATTAATATATCAAAGTCAAAATATGTTTATCAAACTATTTCAAACATGATTAATAATTAACGGGACTTATCCTTCTTATTATATATTACATATATTATGTGTTCCTTCACTCTGTCCGCAATAGACCGTTTAGTGTGTTCGACGTAGGATTTCCCACAGCTGCAATCAATCTTATACACACCCTTATATCTTATATCATGAGTATAAATCGCGAATCTCTTAAAACTATTATTTCAAACATGGCACTGAGCATTGTCTTTACATATTTTTTACCGAGGTTAGATCAGCGGAGACCCTAGCTTGGAGAAGAACTAACAAGAAACTCCGGAAATCAATTTATTATAATCACCTTTAACAAACATAAAAATTACAAAGAGTGGGCAAAAAACACAACGCTGGTAATACTAAATTTACCTTTCATACAAAATAACACGCAATGGCGGTAACGTCAAATTTAGTTCCAAGTTTGGCTACTGCCACCTTATGTGGCGGGATCTCTACGTGCATATATCACTTGTATGTAGTAGTATAAATATTTATCGCTCAGGAAAGGCAACAGATACTGTGTCCATAGAGCCTGTAAGTCATTTTCTATATCGCCAGATATAATTTTACCCATTTCGGAATATTAAAAGGCTATTTGGTGAAACGTGGGTTTTGAGTAGCCATACGTCATCCCAATGACTATGGTGATCACTGAAACCTTCGCCTACCCTCCAAGGGCTAAGTGTGTGTATGTAGACTAACATTACGAAGGCAAACAACAAAAAAAAACACCATTTTGTTTTTCTTATTAATTTATTTTATCAATATTATAATATGTATATATATAAGTATTACTTACAGCCATATGTTTACCTACTACTGCGGCAGTTTGAATAATGATTTTTACAATAACTCTCAACAGTATAGTCGCTTCAAAATTATATTACAAATTTCGGCATCTCACCAACCGCCACAGTACCATATAGAAAAAACACCTTACGACCTAACCTACCTACATTTTAACATACTTTGACTCAAATTTTCGAATTCACTCGCGCTATACAAAAAACCTTAGGATTTAATTCTTCGCCCCTTTGCGAAATAAAAAAAACGCATGACACATGTCAAACTGACAGGGACGTACCCCCGACGCAGAGATGGGGGAATTTTTACATAGTATCTTTTTTATTTATTTAAAGACGTGAAATAGTAGAAGTCTTTACATAGTATCTTGTGAGATATAGATCCTATATAGTTGGACTTGTACGCTGGAATGTCCATTCGTTCTGGGTCCATATTTGTACGTTTCAGTCATCAAACACAACGCCGGGGGCTATTCGTTTAAATACCAGAAAACAACGTTACAATTAAAAAAACCACTAATTTGTATTTTTCACACTTTAACATAGGGTAAGACATATCATAACATTAAGAGCATGGACTTTATTACTTAACAAATATTTAGTTACAATTTAACTTAATTCACATTTTTTTTGTTAATTTTTTTTGAAAATTTCCCTAAAATTATATCTTTTTTGTATTTTTTTACCGCCTATTCACATACCTTACACATACGAAAAAAGAAAGAAAAAACCAGCAACCATACTTTGGTTCGCCTAAAAATAATAAGAAAAAAAAATAGCAACAACTTAAAACTTAACAAATCAAAAAATCAACTAATTAGTTTTAAATTTCGTTTGCACGATGCATTATTTATGCAATGTTGTATTTACATACTTAAATCCATTTTAAATGTACTTACATGTTATGTACGAAAACAATATTCGGCCATCACAACCTTACCTCTAACGGCTTTAATAAAAAAATGCTTAAACGTCTTATCTGACATACCAATGTCACCTGTCAAAATGGAGTCCTTTTTGACATTTGCTTCCCAACACTCGTGCGAGTGAGTTCATACTGTTTTTACATAACCATGGCATTAAGCAAAGACTCAAATTATAGGAACTGCTCATATTTGTATTCAGAACATGCTGTGGAGCGATTTTTTACTTTCAAAAGTCAAGCTAAACATAAATAATTTCAAATTTACTGAGGCCTAACTCGGATTATAGAATCTTGAACAAAAAACTATTATCTTATTAAGTTTCCAGTTACTTCCAATAGGGGTCGCTTTAGAGATACTGCTAACTTCGCTACAAGCACGTTATCTAACTAAAAAATATCTTAAGGATATTAGTCGGAACATTTGCTCTTTTATTCTATGTATTGTATTCTTAGGATTCACCTTGCATGATTTAATTACCTGAAGTTAACAACTGTCAATTATCCGTCAAAAATCACCTGTCAAAGTGATTAAGCTAACTGTCAATGACACGTCAAAGTGACGTTGAACTGTCACGCAAATGTTCCTCAGCAAATGATTAAAAGCACACTTAATTACATCGCATCGCAAGCCTAACACCATTATCAATTAAAATTGCCTAAGAAATTAATCTTTTACGGACTATGACTATTTCTAACGCGGTCCTACGACCTATTAATCTAGAAAAGCGTTTCATAAATGATAAAAGTCGTTGCTAAAATTGACACTACAGGCTTGCATGTACTCCTTAAATGAACCTTATTGAATACGTAATAAGATCGATTTTATATCTTTATCGACCTCATACCTACATATGCAATAACGAAGATGTAAAAATAGACCTTATTACATCACAATGAAGTGGTTAATTTCTTGACAAGTACTATACAAGCCTGGTCGATAAGCCGATTATAAATAAAGCGATAGACGTTTCGAGTTAGACTGAATTAAAAAGCACCTTGGAATTTCACAGATGTCACTAGTCCCTTTCAACTATCTGCAGTTGGAAATACCTCCAACAGATTCTTGTGACAAATTGAATTTGAAAGACTGAGACACTATAACCGAAATCATCCATTCAAATAATAAAAATCACACAAATCTCACTAAACAAATATTATTGAGCAAATTAGTATCATTTTGCACACATAGGTGTAGATAAACATACTTATATACAAGTGGCAGTTTAGTAATAAACCATAGACGTGAATTATTGCTCTATTGGTTTGTACCAACGTTTTATTTACGAAATAAACAGACACTGCTAAAACTTGAACCATACACGCCTCAATATTACCGAGTTTTATTTGAAATATATTTATAAAACACAATCAACACATATACTCTTAATAAATTAGATACTTCGTGTAAATTTCACATAAAAGTGGGTACACCACCAAACTACTTAAATCTTTTAGACTGTGTCAGTTATTTCAATGACTGACGCTTGAAAAGTTCATAACTGACATTTAATGACTGACGTCACATAAACAAGATGGCGGATTTACTGCTAAAAGATCCAAGTAGCTTTACGGTGAAATTCTTCACAATTTTATTAGACAAGTCATAAGTTTAGGCAGTGTGATAGTACTATATAAGAGCGAAAACTAATAAAATATAAGAGTTATAAATAATTTGCATCTCGACACATTTACAAGTTTAACGTCAATTAATTGACGTTAAGGTGTCAAGGAAACGTCAGTTAGAAACCTAATTAGTTTTCTGACAATAAATATAGTATAAGTTTTGGATAAGTAGATATTTTATTTGACTTTAATTATATTGTCATATAATCTGGTCCCAATAAATGAAATATGCTATTGGGGCAGATATTTATAATGAAATTTCAATTAATTAAGCATAAGAACTTAAAAACACAGGAATCAAAATTTCAAGCTACCCTATACATTGTTATATATTTTTTTCGACTACCCTCAGTTAAAATCTAACGTCTACTATATTTGTTGGGCTACTAGCCGATTTTTGTATATAAACGAAGCGAAAAACTCTTATATAAAATTAGACTTCATATCATACAAAATGTTTACATTATCATACAATTTTTTTACACAATTTTAGTTAAAAACCACTTTTTTACAACTATGTACAGGTTCCGATGTCAAAAAATGCGAGGATACACAAAATGTCTGCCAGCAGTGTTGCCAGACTTACAATCAACAGAAACCAGTCACACATTGCCACAATTAAATATATTTTTTTAATAATTTCATATGTTTTTTACAAGCAATACGTTTCTTACGTTGATTAGTACCTTGTAATATAATGTACTCCAAACAGTACCAATTTTAAATAAATCTTGGTGCATGTAAACCAAACGATGGATAAAAACTACAAATTAACATTCAGAAATCAATATTTATAAGTGTTAGATGTACATTTGTTTTATTATGCTAACAAACGAATTTCCAAAACAACATTTATGTATAATAGTTTAAATAGAGAAAAGACCTATTAATTTGACTGCAATTTATTGATAAGACTTTTACCCATATATTTATAAGTCAAATTTTAAACCTCGCTTAATCCCAAAACCATATATGTATTAATATTTTTAAGAGACTCGCGATTTAAGTTGACTCGTGACCAAAGCCGAAACGTCGCGTAACCAAGGTAAATTTGTTCATAAAATTTACGTAATAAGTCCCGTTTTTCTTGTAAATGAATACATGTATTCTCTGCTGCTGTTACTTCATATATAAAATAATCATTTCTGAATGTTAATAAGTAGTATTGATTGAAAACTATCGCTTGTAAAACGATATTGTCAATGTAAAACTGCGCTTTGATTTTTTCTTGGTAACATTTACCTGTGACTATTCTGCCATGAAATGACCATCTAATCTGTAACAATAGAGACATTTCTTTAATATTTATAATGTACTAAATCATAATTCAGTTTAATTGTCAGCTTATTAGTTTATTTATATCTATAGTATAATATAGTGATAAGGGAAGGTAGCGGTTAGAAAGATGATGTAGTGATTAGATTCGATGGTTTAGACATGTTATGCGGATGAATGATAGTACACGAAAGGAATATACAGGGTGAAATTTTCATCACTGGCAATACTTCAAGGGTAGATTATATGATCAAAATTATGCGGCCTGGCTTAATTATTTTAGTACCCTCCAGTACAAAAATATGGAGAAAAGCCTTCTCAAAGTTTGGGAGCCAATTCAGAATACATGGACGCCCTACATTATTTCATTCATAAGTTCTCATCCAAATAAACATCTTTCAACACCCAAAACAAAAAACTATCAACAACAAAACATCCAAGTAAAAATCTAAAAAATTTTACTAAACTCTATTTCTTGTGTACCCAATGCCGTTCTAGGGTATGAAGATAAGGCGTCATCATCATCACTACGGTTTACCTGCTGTTTCATACCCAAAAACATAAAAGTTTTATTGTTTCCATGCTTCCAATGCAAATTATCAAAACACATTACACATACATGGTACACGATGACAAATACAATTCCATTTCACTAGTTCTTCAATCTTTGTTCATTTTAATCCATATCGATAACTATTATAACTAATAATAAATAATTTCAAAAGTTATTATCATCTTGCGAATGTCCTCACAAAATTTTTAACAATAACAATTCAATAAAAATTAAAAACAATTCAATATAGAGTAATTCTATTTTTTTTTAAATTTAATGGTCTAGTTACATGCCTCAAAAAGTACATGAAATTATTAGTGACAAAATATTACGTAACACATTAGTGAAATATACAATTTTATTATTATTTATTTACTTTTCATTGTTTATTATTTATCTCATGTATATTTATGAATGAATCATACAAAATATTTAAATATTTATGCTCGTAGTAAGTCGAAAGTATGAAATGAAATGCACTTCACCCTGGCTGTATGACGCGGACTTTACTTCATCTTTACTTTATCTGTGGCTTATTTATTTATTTGATTGTTTGTTTACAACACTATGGCGGTTAAAAGTATTTTTGTCGTCTGAATTTATAATTTAATGTTAAATTGCTATTTCATTGTACAATAATGGTGGATGATGTTTATTAATGATGTGAAAGTAAAACATGGTTTAGTTATGTGAATGCAAATTCATACTTTAGTGGAAATGAAATTAATTATTGAAGTGTTTTCGAGGTTAATATATTGAACTAAAACATTTTATTGGAATCAAATGTTTTAAAGAAGTTATCAAAGCGTAAACTAAAGGGAGATTAATTAATAACCAGCATTGAATAATAACGCGATTAAATTAAGTACAATCCATAACCGGCTAATGTTCATGTAGTGTTATTGTGTGCTGTGATGATTATTTGGATGAAATAAAAGAATAGTGCGTAACATTGTCAAAATTAATGTTGAAAGGAAACCACTTGAATATGTTCTATTGGCTTCCTAACCTGTGAAAACACTGTCTCAATAATGAAAAAAGTTTCATTCAAGATGCTATCCTGGTCCATAAACACCAGATTACCATAGATAATTACATAGAATGTAAACTTACAATTTATGAATGAACATGACCTTGGTAAGTAGTACGTAGATAGGGTATCCATATGTTATTGAAAAATTAAAATGCAAATTAAAAAAATTGTCCAAAATTTCCAAAAATTTCCTACCCTTTTTATTATGAAAATGGGTTCTACAGGTGCTACTGATAACCAGGTTAAAATTTTGCCAGTGATGAATCTGTCACCCTGTATGTAGGTGAAATGGAAGAGCGGTAACGTAGGGCCGGCCGAAAAGGACGGATAGACGCCATATTGAAAAAGGGTGTCGTTAGAAATACCATATCCGCCAAGTCTGTTTTAGCGTCAATGAAGCGAAAGTGGTTTATCAGAATCGAGACAAATAGGTATCAGTGATCTCCGCCTACTCTAAAGAGAACGGGCGTAATGTGTATGTAAATTGTATAAAACTGAGGGTACTCACCAAAATCCTACGACGCATCGCCATCTATCGAGTGACACTGGAATCAAATTGCGGCTTCTGCTCGTGTCATATAAGAGAATAAATTAAACATACGCGTATTATTATAGTGCGCAAGCCTTGTCTACGAAATCCCTGCCAATTTTGGTTATAAACATTATTTGTGAATAAATAAGTTAGTTAATTGAACATTTAGTTGAAAATATTCAATAATACACTTTAATTGTTGAAAATTATATAAAACTAGGTGTTTTGATGTATTAAATAAATATTTTCGCAGTATTTTAGGGTCCCAAATAAATATTACTCTTTATTACTCATACAAACATAGAGTAATAGTACATTTTACTAACAAAACTGGCAAAGGATGACGCAAACAGCTCGCTTCTTTAGCTACGTCGATAAACAGCCCTTAACTAACGAAAACCAACTTAAACAATACATTTACGCAATTACAGTAAGTGCCTACTAAACAATCAATTGAAATTGGCACCAATCCTTTGACATTGTCACTGTTATGCCTGTGTGAATGTCACTTTATTTCACACAAACGCGAAAAGGTAAAAAGGATAATATCTTTTATAAGAGCACTCATACTATCGTAGACTTAGCTTTATGTACGCGGTTTTAGACGGACAAATTGGTTGAGTATCATGTCAAATTGAAATGTCAAACACACTCAACTGTCAGTCCAATGAACGAAACTGTCAGTCAACTTTTTTTGTTTACATTTATGACAGTTTCAAATAAGTTATGATAATATAGTTTATGTTCAATTCATTATTTTTACATCAATTAATTTGAATTATCTCATTATTTGTGTCTCTTTTGGACCAATCAATATACAGGGAAGTTACTACACACATTTTTTAGTAGTATTAGGTAGTTTCACCTACAACCAAAGTAATAAACGTTGAAAAAATTATTCCACATCTATTTTATTCCCATATTACCCAGTATACGCGACTTTGATCACTTTTTAGCCACTCAAAGCCCACTTTTCATCACCAAACTGACAGATGGCGAATTAATCACCGCTACCGAGGTGATACTTACATTCCATCACCGTTACCTCTAGTATTATGTCCTTTATAACCCAATTTGCCCATCCAAGCGTACAATTAAATATTTTACATACACAATAAGTAACAATGCTTAATTACTATGTCACTGTACAGCGTAACGTCAATAGTCCTGTTACGAAATGTCCACTCGATATCTTATTAGTTATTATACACTTTTGTTATGTCACTGCGTTTTAGTCGCTATCGACTTGTCCAAAGATTGTGCTGGCTCATTCTGCTTCGTTTTCGGTGTTGCTGTAAACGAAAACACTTCATTAACACGTTTGAAACAATTTATATCAATTTATTAAAATATTTATATAGAAAAATGGGGTCATGACTTTTCCAAGACCACTTATACAAAAATAATAATATTTGGACATTATTACACCAATTGAACTAGCCCCATGGTAAGTACATTTAAGACTTGTGTTAAGGGTGCTAGTCAACGTATATTTAACAAATATATACATATTATATATAGATAAATACATTTATAGCATATATAATCAACGACCAGACTGGAAAGCAGGAGAAAAGCGTAGTTCTTAATTCTGCCTCCACCGGGAATCGAACCCGGGACCTCACGATTAGCGTTTAGGCGTCTAACCGATCGCGCCACGGAGGTCGTCATACTTATAGAATTACTATAATGTAAGTGATGGTTTGATTAGAAATTTATTAAGAACATGTGAAAGGTATCTATCTATAAGTCACCGATACTCCATATGACATCGCAACCCCAATATTCATGCTAAAAAGTGACCTAGGACAGATTATCATGTCTATAAGGTTCCCGTCCACTTCGATAGGTTTCAAAGGACGAGCATAAAACATAAACATAACATACGCTTCACGGTTTGTGTATACACACTCCCTTTTTTATTATGACGGGGTAGTCAGAGGCTTGAATTCCAATATCTGAAATTCTGCAGGCATGTTAGGTATGGATCAAAGCCCACGTTTCACTACATAGAGAGCACCCAACGTGATAGGTAGTGAACCATATTGCCACATACAGGCTATGACTATTACCCATCCCGAGGGATAGACAGGTTACCTCACGATGTTTCCCCTCACCGTTAGCGACTGTAAATTATGTACGTAAATGAAAAACACATTTTAAAATTTAATTCACTGGTACATGCCAGAGTCGGGATTCGAACCTAGGATGTTTCTCATACGAAGTCCGAGGTCTTACCCACTGGGCTACAGCCGTATACATATATGTACGTGCATGTATATGTATAGTCTATTCGCGTTAAGTAAATAGTGACGTCATGATAATCAGAGGTCAAACTGACCAATGAGACGTGAGTAAATGAGAAAAGAAGTCACATTGACCAATAACAGACAACCCCTATAAAATCTCATTGGTTAAATCATGGAGACCTTGATGACGTCACTATTTTCTTAAAGCGAATATACTATAGGATGTTTCTCATACGAAGTCCGAGGTCTTACCCACTGGGCTACAGCCGCTACATCAGTCGAAATACATATAACTCACAGACAATCAATCAGTCTATGACAGTCCACTGCTGGACGTAGGCCTCCCCAAGTTAACGCCACAAATCACGATAACTCGTGGCCCTCAGCCAACCACTACCAGCGACCTTTTCCAGGTCATCGGTCCATCTAGCAGGGGGTTTCCTCGATGTTTTCCCTCATCGTTACGTGCACGTATATCGCACCTTCGGGACCAAACTCGCACTTGTGCAACTTTTTACGAAAATGACTTAAGTATACAGAATTAACCGCGATAATCGACTTTATATACACAGCAAAAAGTTTTAAAATCCTTTGAAAAATGGAGCGTTGAGGCGGGGGAGTATGTTATGTCATTACGCGTAATTGAAAGAGAATTTAAAGTGAAAAATCGCTCTCCTGTAAAATTAGGTTTGTTGCATAAGTGCGAGTTTGGTCCCGAAGGTGCGATATGTAGATATGTATGTAAAGCACTCACGTCTCGGCCGCGCGTTGGCGACGACGCTCTGGGAGCCGCAGGAGCCGGCCCTGCCGCGGTTGCCCTGGCTCTGGCTCTTGTAGCCTCCGCCCTGCGACGCGCTGCTGTTGTTCTGCTGGAACGGCCTGCCACAACGCGATAAATCGGTTAGTATACGCTTGCATTATTGAAGAACATACATATCGCCTCTTTACAAGAATAATGTGGTATTTTTACAAGTTATGATTTACAAAATACCACGTTATTCTAACAAAAAAAATGTGGTATTTTAAATGTTGTAATATGCAAAATATTACGTTATTCTTGTAAAGAGGCGATATATACATAAATACATACGCTTCACGACTTGTGTATACCTTCCTTTTTTATTCTTAGTCAGAGGCTTGAGTGCCCACCTCCGAAATTTTTAAGGTATGTTAGGTATGGGTCACTCGAATCTCGCGTTTCACTAGATAGCACCCAACGTGATTGGTGGTGCACCATATCGCCGTATATAGGCATCGGTTATTAACTACAGCTACAGCCGCTTCGACACCTAACTCTGTTGAAGCTCGTGTTACGAACGAAAATGACCTACAGTTACTATGGATGCTTGGGACAAAAATTAAGCGAGTAAATACTCCTTTGGTGGCTAACTAAAAATACTACTTTTTATTACTATTGCTTTGTTGAATTATAGCTATAAAATCTCTGATCAAAGCTTTTAAATAACAACAAGAAAATAAGACGCGCGTATCGTAACATGAAACTTAATTAAGTCATTTTGTCTGTAGCCGTGTATATAATAATAAAAATGATTATTTCACAATTACAAGTCACACACGAAGACATAATACCACTTCTAAATATCACAGATTAGTTAATTAGTGTTCTGTACACACAAATAGTTCTTGTGTGTGCGGTGTAAAAAAGGTTCCGTCCGATATATAATATATACATAAATATGTAATCACTACATAGTATAAAACAAAGTCGCTTTTTTTGTCCCTATGTCCCTTTGTATGCTTAAATCTTTGAAACTACGCAACGCATTTTGATGCGGTTTTTTTAATAGATAGAGTGATTCAAGAGAAAGGTTTATATGTATAATAACATCCATTAAATAGTGGAGTATGCTATATATTTTATACCCTTGCGAAGCCGGAGCGGGTCATTAGTAGCTAATAAAACACAGAACAATGACTCATTAATGAACTCAAATATATTATACTCACTTGTTAACAATCCTCTGGCGGTCGCTCTCGGACACGGACCGGTGTCGGTCGTAGGGGCGCGCGTGAGGGCCACGCCCCGGCGCGTTCGGCCCCTGCGACGCCAGCAGCTCGTTCAGTTGGGGCTGCGACAAATTAATAGGAGATTAATATGTAATACTCTCAATAGGAGTACTTATTTAGGGCTTTGAGTGGCTCAAACCTAACAACTCATACATAACCTTCGAAATTTCAGAGATGGGCACTGAAGCTTCTGATTAAACCTTCAGAATAAAAAGGGAGTGTGTAAACACAAGACGCGAACAGTATGTTATGTATGTAGTGCTTATACACACGCTTCAAGGCATATCAGGCTAGTTAGTTTTGAGTGGCTATTGGCCATTCGAAGTGTTTATATAGATATAATACCTTTGTGGAATAAACAATAAAAGTTATAATATATACCAGAGGCTCCAATCTACTTATGCGTTTTAACACAATTGTGGTTCAATATCAGTTCAGTAATAGTGTATAGGTTGTAATAGATTGCCAAAGTGTTAAATTTCACCATAGACAACTGCAAAAGTGTATAATAATATCGCCTTAAGAATGACTTATTTTGCCACTTATAATATTTCACAAACAACTTCACACTTTTACCGAAGTGCCTTTTTCCAAAAGCATCACTTTACTCGGACCCAGATACCTATCTAGTATCCAAAAAAACGAATTATTTACATGAATACTAGCTATCAACAACCAGACTGGAAAGCAGTAGAAAAGCGTAGTTCTAACTCTGCCTCCACCGGGAATCTTTGGGACCTCCCGATTAGCGTTCAGCTACTCGCGCCACGGAGGTCGTCAAAATACGCTTCACGATATTTCGTGGTGGTTGCGGGTTTGTAAAACTCAATATATTTTGATGTTCAATGAATGTACTATTACTGTACTTATATTTCATGAAAAAATTTGGAATTTGAAATGAATTTGACATATATATCTCGAATTCGACGTAGCTCAGTTGTTTGGGGCTTTACTCTGTATCAGTGGGTACAGGGTTCAAATCCCGCTTGAGCATGTACCAATGGAAATGAATTTTAATGAATTTCTATGTACATTTTCGTAATAAAAACACATTTACGAAATGCATCGAATTATACGGTGAGGGAAAACATCGTGAGCAAACCTACATGTTCGTCGAACAGGTAATAGTGCTTGTAAATGGCGACATGGCTTACCACCTGTCACATTGAGCACTATCTAGTCAACACGTGGGTTCGAGATGGCCATAGAATTACTACCTTCGCACTTGCGGAGATGGACACTTGTACCTCTGACTACCCCGCAAGGGTTAATGGTCGTGAATGCGTTTGTTTTTGTTTTTGTATAAATTTCTTAAACATACGTTGACTAGTAACCCTTAACACAAGTCTTAAATGTACTTACCAAAGGGCCAATTCAATTGGTGTAATAAAAACGGTTTTCATTATTAAATTGAATTCATAAAACGATAGGCAATCCATCAACAATGTTCAATGACATCACATAGCGCCCTAGAAGATGTTACGTCTCCGAGGTTTTATCCACCCCATGAAAGTACACACCTCGAGCACTCTGAAGTCCTCGATGCTCTGGAACTTCTCGAGGTGCGCGGCCAACTTGGGATCCACCTGCAGCTGCGCCGCGTGCTTGTAGTACTTGAGGAACGCCCAGAACTTCTCCAAACCGTACAGCTGACCTGGAACACCAAATTAATGTTTTAAGAAGTGTCCAGTAATGATTTTCGCAAGTATCAGTTCAATATCATTGTCAAGTTATTCGTGGAATAGCCAGTGCCAAATTACGCAATTTTTAAAGGCATTAAAATTTTTTTATGCAATTTTTAAGTTGACCTGCAACCACACGTGTAGACGTATTAGGAAAATGTTCTAAATAGCCAGTAGTTAGTTGGTATCTCAATCGGCTATAGTATATTCGCATTAAGAAAATAGTGACGTCATCGTGTCCTTACGATTGGACCAATGAGACGTGAGAACGGTTGCCTGCAATTCTCCAATGTGACTTGTTTTCTCATTAACTAACGTCTCATTGGTCAGTTTATCCTCTGTATAGCATTACGTCACTATTTACTTAACGCGAATAACGTATAGTATGTATATTTGAAATGTAAATTAAATTTCATGTAATACAATTTTAATAGAATTTAATGTTAAATGAAATGAAATTTAATGTGTTGTGTAATTCAATTATTGACTATGAATTCTATTGTATGTAATTGATGTGGATGTCTCAATAAAGATATTATTATTATTATCTATTTATAGGGCTGTGCTGAGACCCATTAAAAAAATTTGTTAGGGAGGGTTAAAACGGGCGCCAAGTCTAATAATGCTTTTAGCAAAGTATAAGTTCAATATAACTTTAGTAACAGTGTCAAGTTGTTAGTAAAAGTGACAAAATTCGTCTTGAAAATGGCGATGCTAATCCACTACCATCTTTACGCTATTACTGATGTGCTATTGAACTACGAATGTGCTATGATGTGATATGGACACCCGAACGGTTAATGGCCTTGACAGCGTTTTTTTCATTGTGTAGTATAAATTACATATTTTTTATTCACACCTTCCTCATTAACTGATAAACACAGAAACTAAATACAACATTATAGCAATATGTATGTAAATCTTAATTTATAATTTCGTGCAGGTTATGTCAATTATAAAACATATATAACAACATATAAAGGTAGCCAGCAACATAGGTGTTATATATTATTTCTTTCAATTCTAATGATTTTGAACTAACAACATAAACAATTTCTTCGCTAGTGACAATTAAAGTAAAAATATCGCGTACTACATGGCTCACCACATGTCACATTGAGTACTGACTATCTGGTCAATACGTGGGTTCGAGGTGGCCATAGAATTACTACCTTCGCAATTGCAGAGATGGAAACCTGAACCTCGGGTCGTGAACGCATTTATGTTTCATAAGTGAAAGGCGGTGTATTGGGTGTTGTCTTTAGTGAAACGCGCGCTTCATGTGACACATAACAAACATACCCAAGTCTGTATGCGTTTTAACGCAATCGTAGTTCAACATCACTTCTGTAATAGTGTGAAGTTGGTAGTGGATTACCAAAAGGGTTCAAAAACAAAACAAACGCATTCACGACCATTATCCCTTGCGGTATTATAGTCAGAGGTTCAGGTTTCCATCTCCGCAATTGCGAAAGTAGTAATTTTATGGACACCTCGAATCCACGTGTTGACCAGATAGTCAGTACTGAATGTGACAGGTGGTACGCCGTGTCGTTATTTACAAGCACTGACAAAATCTCTTACGTCGCCAGCTACGTCGAATTTCAAATTCAAAATCGAATTCAAAAGGGTTCATTTTCATGTATACACAAGTCGTGAAGCGTATGTTTATGTGGAGGTAGGTAGTGCTAACACTCACCCTTCTCGTAGTCCGCGATGGTCTCGGCCTGGAAGTCCTCGTAGAGCTCCGGACGGAACTTGCGCTCCAGCCCGTACGAGTAGAAGCGGAACAGGCACTCTAGCCCGTAGCGGAAGCCCGCCGCCGCGTCCTCGTTCGCCAACGTCCTGAACAACATATGCGTTTACATATAATTAAATATAATAAAAATATTGTAGGACACTATTACACTAATTGAACTAGCCTCTTGCTAAGTACATTTAAGACTTGTGTTAAGGGTACTAGTCAATGTATATTTAAGAAATATATACTTATTATATATAGATAAATATTATATATACATATATAGCATATATAATCAACAGCCAGACTGGAAAGCAGAAGAAAAGCGTATTTCTTTACTCTGCCTCCACCGGGAATCGAACCCGGAACCTCACGATTAGCGTTCTGGCGGCTAACCGATCGTGCCACGGAGGTCGTCATATACAAACATATATTCTCGCACAACGTCCCTAACGAGATAGGCAGAGACTATCGATCGCAACTAACAACCATTAATCTTCTCTTAATTTCGTAATTTGTCTTATTAAAATATATATATACATAAAAACACACACTTAGAGTTTATGGTGTAGACCTGTTATAGATGTTTCTTTTCCAGTTTTTTTTTTCATAAAAGAAAAATTTTAATATTCCTTCATGCATAAACTTAGGGCATATGGTGTAGATCTCTTACAGATGTTATTTTACTTCTTTTTTTACGTAAATTATCTATTAACACAAAATACTGATATTCAGCTTCTTTACAATGCAACGACCTACAATTACATAGTCTTTGCAAGCCACTTTGGTTCCATATAGACTATTAAAAACCCATAATGTGCATTATTCCTATTACTTATCTACTATAGTACCTATTACTTATCACTACATAGTATAAAACAAAGTCTCTTTCTCTATCCCTTTGTATGTTTAAATCTTTGAAACTACGCAACGGATTTTGATGCGGTTTTTTAAATAGATAGAGTGTTTCAAGAGGAAGGTTTATATGCATAATAACATCCATTAAATAGTGGAGTAGACTATATATTTGTCATCGATACAGGTTATCTGGGTAATCTAGTGATGGCAGTAAGGTATTTGTGATTATGTTGCCTCTTTTATGAATAAAGATATTATATTATTATTATATTTTATACCCGTGCGAAGCCGGAGCGGGTCGCTAGTATCTACTATAGGCTGTCACTGCACACTTACCTAAACTCCTCATACATGGTCCTGTTGAAGTGGTCCCGCAGGAAGAACGACCAGAAGCGGAACAGTGTGTTCATTTCTTGCGACTGACCGATGCCCAGTTTCTTGCGTTCTAAAAGATAAATTATAGATTCAATATACACATAAACGTGTTGATATATGGTATACTTGGCCATATATATTCCTTATACCCCTAGTCCTTAGTCGTAGAATTCGACGTAGCTCAGTTGTTTGGGCCTTGACTCTGTATCAGTGGGTACAGGGTTCAAATCCCGTTTGAGCATGTACCAATGAAAATGAATTTTAATTAATTTCTATGTACATTTTCTGAATAAAAGTCATTTACGAAATGCATCGAATTATACGGTGAGGGAAAACATCGTTAGGTAACCTACCTGTTCGTCGAACAAGTAAAAGTTAGTGCTTGTAGATGGCGACATGGCTGACCACCTGTCACATTGAGTACTGACTTAAACAGATAGTCAGTACTCAACACGTGGTCAACACGTGGGTTCGAGGTGGGCATTGAATTACTATCTTCGCAAATGCGGAGATAGAAATCTAATTCCCTGATTTTTTATTTGTAACAGCTATATAGACGACCCAAAATAATATAGTTCTTTCTACTGAGTCTTTATTTTTCAGATGTAAATGGCAACATGGCTTGCGACATGTAATCAAAATCTATGATGTTTACATTGAATAAAAGGGTTTCCTTTTATTCAATTTTACAATTTTATAATTCAGTTTTATAATTTATCTCTCAAATAATTTTAATTGAAAATTCAATACAAAATTTTTTTTTTCAATAAAAGTACAGTAATAGTAAATTCATTGAACGTTAAAATATATTGAGTGGCACTGGTTGTCTTACAACTATGACTCTACTGTTAGTCCTGACGCCCTAGCTTGGAGAAGAACCAACAAGAAACTCCAGCCGAGGCTGTGCCAAATTGCAACACAAAATATACATTTTTGTTACATCTGGATTAGGTTTGATTTTGATCCCTGTAAACATTTTAATATACTAATAATACGAGATGACATGCGTGTGTATGCATGCGTTTGTGTGTACAGGGAATGTGTGTATATGTTTGTGTATGTATGTATGTATGTATGTATATGTATATATATATATATATATTTGTGTGGATATGTATTTATGTATGTATGTATATGTGCATATATTATAATATAGCTATAATAAATAAATAATTAGTCCACGTTTTTGACACACGCATGCTAATACATAAATAAATAAACACTGTAAACATGCCACGTTTTTGACACACACATGCTAAAAGAACGTACCTTTCAAGCACCTTGAGTGGTACTTGTGGTAGGCGAGCTGCGTGAAGTGGTTCTCGCGCAGCAGCCCGTGGCTCGGGTGGTGGAACGTGGGCAGCGACTGCGGCGCCGAACCGCACGACGAGCCCAGCGTCGGCGACGTGCCCAGCGACGACCTAAAAACGTTCAATACACGAGATATTATACATATATATATATACGCGCCTCTACGTCCCCAACCTCTCATACATACTCTACTGTTCTTCACACTACGTACAACCAGCCGCCTTAAGAAGTGTCTCCAACGTGATCTGTATAAGTTCTACGCAACTATCGATTGCCACCTGGAACGGGTGAATCTCTCTTGCTTCACGCACACCCATTAACCTTCTCATACATGCTCCTGCTCTTTACACTACGTACACTCATTAATTTACATACATTTATATTTTTGCGTTTTTTTATACATACATACAAATCACGCCCGAATCCCTGGACAGAGATATGGAATATGTTAACACCAAACTTAGTCTTTCATCGTTCCTCCATACACACTCAGTACTCTTTCTGTTTAACCGTCTCTTGACCACCTATACAGCTCAACACATACTATGACCCTGATAATCTACATACACATTCCTTAAATACCAAAAGCTGAGTTCATGCGTCCCTGCAACATCCATATTATGTGTTCTCTGATTGAGTGCGCGCGCTTTATTTATTATTGACAGCATTGAATACGGTTTGCAAAGCACGTTCATTACATTTAATTGAACACATTTTTTTAACTAAAAACAATGTCTCGTGTATAAAAAAAGTCGCGCTAGGGAAATTAGTAGTTCAAATAATAAGCGTTTCGAAGATGAAAATAAAAAGTCAGCCATTCTGGAGAACATCAGTTAGATCTAGAAAAACTTACAAATATATGTTTAAACAATTAAAATTATACAATAGAATTGCTATTAAACATAAAAATTTTTTTTTGTAACATTACATATTCTTATATTTTGTGACGACATTTTGCAACATTTGTGATAGACAAGCGCGCATTCACTCAGCGAACGCATAATACACCTCGACACACCCGATCTTCCGTTATAGTAGACCTCTGTGGCGCGATTGGTGACCTGCACGCTAAGCGTGAAGTCCCAAAGATTCCCTATGGAGGCGGAGTTAAGCACTACGCTTTTCTTCTGCTTTCCAGTCTGGTTGTTGATTATATATGCTATATAGACATTTATCTATCTATGACAAGTATTTTCTTAAAAATACGTTGACTAGTACCCTTAACACAAGTCTTAAATGAACTTAACAAGGGGCTAGTTCAATGGGGACATTTCTCACTTTTTCATCCCGCTAGGGGCGCTAGTGAGAATGGAGACCTGTCAAAAGTCAATTTCTAATCAGTTTCTAATAATCTATTTGTTTATCAATAGTTCAACGTTGTTTAAGATAAAAATGTCGCAAAAATATGTATTTTTAATTTATCATTTATTTAAAATAATTTAATAATACGTATGTTTAATTAAATTATTTAACAAATAGATGTTTGTTTACATTATGAAAACGACCGGTTGGCATTTGAGAGGTCTCCGTTGACTACAGCGCCACCAATTTGGAACTAAAAAAATGTGGCCATTGGTGTAATAATGTCCAAGTATTACTATAGCAAATATTTGTAATTGTAAATGTTCATTGATTTGTGTAATACTCTCGTAAGGATGTCCTGTAATTGGCTACTTTTAATGGCTTGTTAGGCTGAGGCTACAGTAGGGAGCGATTTGCGATGCGACTGGAAGAGCGAAACGAGAAAAACATGGTATGGCTACATTACAAGCGAAATTCCGCTTATATTCAATTCAATTTCGCTTATATGTTGATGTAGCCGATGCCGTTATTTCAGTACTGTTGTTCCTATCGCATAAAGAAATCAAAGATCGGTAGTAATATTTGATGTACGGTGTAGCCATATACGTGAGCATTCATTTACTTGTTTTAATCGCTCATGTGTCGCAGGTCGCGTCGCGGTCTAATGTAGCCTCAGCCTTAGTTTTAAGTTCTTGAACTGTTATTTTGCTGTTGGATGTCTTAATAAATAAATAAATAGTTGCTCTCACCCCGTGCTGTGCGTGCGGGGTCGGTGCTCGCGGACGTCCATGATCCACCCAACGTGGTGCTCCACCGGCGGGTTGAGGCTGTGCCGCGTCTTCCGCTTCCTGCTGCTACTGTATACCCCCGGGGGAAAAGAAGGCGTTATAGTATGGCTTTATAACGGTAGCGTTTAAATATTATCACCAAATAGACTATCTTTTTTTTACAGGACTTGTAAAAGGCGCTTTTTTTGGTGCACATATTAGTATTATTAATGATTATGAATTCTTATTCATATTGTAATTACGCAGTAGCTATGCACAATGAGTGTAAACAAAGTCTAACCAATTTTACGTCAAAATAAACATAATTGCAGCATAAGTTATGTTTACAATATTAACTTTACATTTGTAGGTAATAACTGAAGAAAACAATTTTAAACAATATTGATACATATTTTTTAACAACAATCTTTTTTCGCTTTTTCTTAAAATTTTCAATCGAAATTTCGGAGACACAAAGTTTATCACTACCTGACACAATAAAAAAGGGAGTGTGCATACACAAGTCGTGAAACGTTATATCTATACTAATATTACAAAGCTGAAGACTTGGTTTGTTTGTTTGAACGCACAAATCTCAGTAACTACTGGTTCGAATTCAATAATTCTTTTTGTGTTAGATAGACCATTTATTGAGGAAGGCTTTAGGCTATATAACATCCTTGCTACTAATAGGAGCGAAGAATATAACACAAAAATCAAAATAAAATTACAGTGCCATCTATGTTTCATGAAATGAAAACTTCTGAGAAAATAAAAACGTGGCAAATTATTCGATATTGTTTGTGTTATATATAATATACTCACATGACGTCGGTCGCGTGCGGGTCCTTGCTGGCGGCGTAGAAGCGCGCCGTGCGCCTCGGCCTCTTGCCCGGCTGCTCGGATTGAGCGTCCGCCTGGTTACGAAAACATACATTGAGTTATATAAGTAAGAAAGAAACGAAAGAAGAACATTTATGTGTATTTTTTTAGTTACCAGTGTGTGTGTGCGTGTGTATGTGTGTGTGTGTACATGATTATATGGTTACTTAGCATACGTATCGACAAAAGATATGTTTTTTAAGTTACAGGGAATAAGCCGGACATTATACATGAAATAAGATATAAGATAAACTTTGACATTCTAAATTGACATACAATTGTCAATATTCATGAGCATTACTACTGTTATGGAGCTATAAACAGTAGTATTACTTCATATAACAATATGTATCTGACAAAAAGATATAACGCCATCTCTGAGATGACATTGATATCTCCAAGTAGACTGTTTTCATGTACCCGCATTGCGTAACCCTGATCTCTAGTACCAATGAGAAAAGGGGCCTAAATAGCGGGAATTTCTAATACACACACATCACAAATTTTATCTCTATAGAGGTCATAATTTTTAATTGAAGGATTTTAAATACTGGATCATGTACCAATGGAAAATATTTATTCTGTTTTTTTTTGTAAATTTTCTCAAAGAAATAGTGTATAAATTGTCATCTACTCTATTTCACGTACATTCTAGTACTCTATATACTTTTGGCACTCCACTATGTGCCAAAGTGTCAAATTAAGGCCACTAAAGTATTACTGTATCGATACTGAAGTAATATTGTCCCTACAATGGATTAGTGGAGTAAGCCCCCAGATACATAGAATTCTACTAGTGATTTGTCTGTGTATAAGTGTTAATTTATTTATTTATTTACATAATTACAATAGAAGCTTACAGTTACCCAAAGCGCTACTATTGTTATAACTAATTAGACACTAGATTGTATTAAACGATATTACATAGGTATAACCTAAATTCGCCAGCTATTTTAATAATAGTGTCAGCAAAAATATCAACATGTTGGGGCTCTCGTAGAAATCCATTCAGAAGGGCCAGGGCTCTTGAATGTTAATGAACAGTTAGTGGTAAAAAGGGGATCCTACACGTAGTTTTCAGTACTCTTTTGCGGTAGTACTTACCTTGGGCGGGCGTGGCGGCGGCGGCGGCGGCTCCACGGGGTTGGCGTGCTTCTCGTTGGGCACGGCCGCCTCGAACTGCTCGCGGCTTATCACCGACACCGTGCGGTACTGCTGCCCGCTACCATACGACTGTAAGTCACATAGAGGTTATGTTAGCATGGTTGAGATTCGACTATCTAAAATTAATCTAGGGGATCAGGGCTGTCCAAAACACTTATTACCACGATTACTGCGGCCCATTGAACCTTTTTAACCACAGCCTTCAAAACCGGTACGAGGAACAAAGCAATTCAATAGTTAGCTGTTAGGCCCAACAGTCGCTCGGACTATGGAACTAGGACACTAAGCCAGGATGTACTACTAGACTGACCTGGAGTTACGTCAGTGTGCGACTTAAAAAAAAGTTCGGTTCGGGTACACCGACTACAAAGAGATCTGTACCCACTGCATATAATAATACGGCCCACCAATGTATTTAGTCTTTTTTATTGGCCCTGGGTCCCATTTAGTTTGGACACCCCTGCCCTAGATATACGAGTTTAACATACACATATACACTAACAGGTACGCTTTTGGGGTGGACAGAACCTTGGAAACGATAATATATGTTTTAGCATGTATATAGGGGTTGTAAATTCGACGTAGCTCAGTTATTTGGGGCCGAGGGTACAGGGTTCAAATCCTGCTTGAGCATGTACCAATGGAAATGAAGTTTAATGAACTTCTATGTACATTTTGGTAATAAAAATACATTTACGAAATGTGTTGAATACTACGCTGAGGAAACAACATCGTGAGGAAACCTACCTGTTCGTCGAACAGGTAATAGTTAGTGCTTGTAAATGGCGATATGGCTTACCACCTGTCACATTGAGTGCTGACTATCTGGTCAAAACGTGGGTTCGAGGTGGGCATAGTATTACTACCATCGCAATTACGGAGATGGACCGACACCTGAACCCCTGACTACCCCGCAAGGGTTAATGGTCGTGAACGTTTGTTTTGTTTTTATTTATTGAGGTTGTGATGTCACATGTTACATTGGTGACAAATTCCTAGCCTATTGCCCAACAGATTGCATTGATCCCTAGTCCCTTAGTCGCTTCCTACGACATGCTACAAAGAACGGCAGCTAGTTTGCATTCTTTGCCCTCTGCGGCTCAGGCGGAGGATTGGCGTTGTGGGCTTTGGCCTGCAACATATGCTGAGCCTGGTCCCTTTCACAGTGACAGTGCTTGTCAATTGTAATAAATGTATTGTAAATGTTTTTGTACCTATGCTGTTTTAGTGAATAATTATTTTTTCTATTCTATTAGTGTTTTTATAGTGTGTTTTTTAGTGTTTTTATTATTCATCTCGTAATCATAAAATAATAAAGTAATAAAGTTTATTGGGCACAACAAAACTTAAGCTAGGTACAAACATTGGACAGTGCTCTCCCGAACTAGTCAGAGACTGTATCTCGGGAGAGACACTCTTCCCCTAATTAGTCTTAAAAGTAATCTTAACTTAAGTATATAATTAAAGGTAAACATAAGGCACTTTAGAAAATAAAAACAAATTATAGTAATAACAATTACAAACATGATATACTATGTGAAGTGTAGTCCCCTTTTTGTGTGCAAGTGTACTGTGAATGAGTGTGTGTAAGGGGGTGAGTAAATTTGAAATGGGAATATAATAAACATAATACATATATTATATAAATATATATTAAATATATAAGATACAAAGTATAATATAATAAGGCTGCACAGATATAGAAAACGGCTCTCCGAATACAAACAATATCTATGGTACATAATATGTTATTTTCCTAACATTTAATTGTGATGGTTTGGCAAATAATGATTCAGTGTCTGTTACTGAAAGACTCTTTAAAAATATAGTAACCCTATGCTTACACTCGAACCGATTAATTTATAAATATTTATAAAATTGTTGATAACATTATAAAGATTTGGACCTGTATATGCAAAGAAGTGTTCAGCAAAAGTAGTACGCGTAATTGTTGGCGCCATAATATATTTATATGTACACCTTCTTTGCCTGTTCCGTGGTTGGCATAGTTTTCAACTAGTCTATGTTGTTTGAGGACTATGTCGAGTATATATAGCTGACGCACTGTCAATACATCACAAAAACTGTAGAGGTCCTCAGTAGGATAGTAAAATGGCTTAAAGATACATACCTTAAGCAAACCTCTTTGAGCCACTTCTAAAGCTTTCAACGTTGATGTGTATATACCGCCCCACGAAGAAATACAGTACGACAGAATGATTGTGAAAGCGATATATAGATTTGTCTCATGCGATTGCCATCCAAGATGTGCCGTATGTGTCTAAATAAATGCATAAGTTTACGGATACGACTACACAGTAATATTAATATGGGGCTTAAAACTCAGATTGTTATCAATTATTATCCCGAGATATTTAATAGTTGTAACTCTTTCTAAAGGTACGCAGGAGCAAACCTCTAGGGTAAGACCTACCACAGTCATGGGCGATAATTGTTAAATTTAAAGCGTCAAGACAATTTCGTAAGGAAAAGCACATATATTTAGTTTTACCTTACGTTTACAGATAGTAAGTTATCCCGAAACCATTTCGTTACTAAGGAGAAGCCAGACTGGGCATTCGAATAGCATTCCTCCCAAGTATCACCAAAGAAAAGCAGTGCAAGTGTCATCAGCATACGCGAAAATCTCGCCATTTTTGTAACTTTAGGTTTAGGACGTCATTTATAAAGATTAAAAAGAGCAAAGGACCTAAAATGCTACCTTGTGGCACGCCAATGGACGTAGGCAATTCCTCGCTAACAACAGACCCAATTTTTACACATTGTGTCCTGTCAGATAAGTAATCTCCCTAAAAGTGACAGTCACGTATGCCTGAGCGCTCCATTTTATTAAGAGAAGGTGATTGGACGATCAAGCCATTCGTGAGTCTATAAAGATAACAAATAGCATTTGTTACTTTTGACCAAATTTGCTCGAAACACTACTTACTAGTCTTAGAACCACACTGTCAGTAGATCTACCCGAACGGAATCCATACTGATTATCACTTATAAGGTTATTAGTTTCCAAGAAATTAGAGAGTCTACTGTACAATAGTTTTTCGAGTATCTTGGAGATAGATGGCAGAATAGAAATAGGCCTATAATTGTCGATACAGGCCCCATCACCACCCTTGTATATAGGACATACAATTGACTTTTTCAGAGCCCTAGGAAAAACACCCGCATGAAAACATTGGTTAAATAATTTTGTAAGAATAGGAACGAGAACAATAGAACTATTTTTTAAGACTTTATTATTTATGTTATCAAACCCTTTTGTACATATATTTTTGAGATTTTTAATGACCATGCTGATTTCAGTTTCATGCGTATCAAATAAAACGAAGGATTTATATGAACTAGTTACTATAGTTTGTGTTGAATAGGTGCTAGTTTTATTTTTTATTATCTTTTTGGCCAAGGTTGTGTCCTATTTGTACAAAATATTTATTTATTAGATTTACTGTTCCTTTCGTATCGGTGGGACTCAGATAATAACTCAAAATTATGAGATTTCTTCTTATCTGTATAACCTTTCACTATTTGCCATAACTTTTTGCTATCGTTGCCAGCACCATCAACTAAATCTCTTTCGTACTTTAATT
The DNA here is from genome assembly GCA_030578115.1 of Leucoptera coffeella. Taxonomy (NCBI): domain Eukaryota; kingdom Metazoa; phylum Arthropoda; class Insecta; order Lepidoptera; family Lyonetiidae; genus Leucoptera; species Leucoptera coffeella. The sequence goes on from JAMBLF010000375.1 coordinate 135,193, forward strand.
TTAGGTTTTTTAATAGTCTACAACAGAAGTTTCGATATCGCATGTAAATAGTTTTATTAGTGGCATTATCTGGATCCTTCTTGTATTTAGAGTGTAACCTATCTTTGTTATGTATACACCGTAGAAGGCCTGGTGTAATCCATGGCTTGATTATACGTTTACGTCTCGAAAACCTCGTTACAGTTGTGTTGTCATATATTGCGTCCTTGATTGTCTGTATAACTCTGTTCATTGATTGATTCGGGTGGTTACCATCGAAAACATTATCAAAATTGGTATTCAAAAGAGTCTTTTTTTATGCAGTCGTAGTTAATATTTGTTTTAAGATTATTTTGAGGGATTCTTTGGATCACAGTATTGAGCCCAAGTAGCACCGTACTGTGGTCTGTAATAGACGAATGGCATACTAGCGTCTCTGCTTTACACCTTGATTTAATTAAGACATGATCCAGGCACGATCCGCTTTCTAATCGAGTTATAAGGGAATGTGCGAGTTTAAAAGGCCATGTGACGCCGCTAAATTAAGATAAGAATCTGCCAAAATGTCATATTTGTTACTTGATATAGAAATGTTGATATCCCCTATAATAACAACATTTTCAAAGCTTGACAAAGACAGAAGAACACCATCTAAACTATTTAAAAATACCTCTAAGTTTTTATAGAAGGTGAACGATATAAGGCCACAATAGCTATATTTTTACCAATTTTAACTACTAAACAATTAGCTTCATTAAACTCTGGTTCAATCACCACTATACCGGATAATTCATTATGCACGTATGCCACCACCCCATCATTTGAAGTAAAATACTGCTCGTATAGTAACTATCGTAGTTAGATATAGGAGGTATATAATTGTTATTTAGTAACCAGCATTCCGTGAGTATAATAATATCACAGTTCATTCCTAATCTGTCTAAAAGAATAGTGAATTCAGGAAGATTATGTTTTATGCTTCGGATGTTTTGGCTAATTATTAACAAAGATGAATTTAAGTTTAACTTACAATCACTTATATCACAATATGAAGAAGTGGCAACTGTTAAAATTGTCAATTTCACTGTTAATTTCTGTTGGCTATCGAATGTTACTGTTTAAGATAGTCTTAGTCATTGTAGACTCAACCAGGATAAATAAATATTCGAAATAATAAAATGTACGACATTATTAAATTGCAATAAACACAATTAGCTGCAATCAAGATCAAAGTGCGTATGAAAGATGTACGGAGTTGTGGGTGATACATCAGTATATGTGTAGTGAGTCCCATCGAGTCAGACATTCGGTAATATATGGACTTACTGAAATTTATTATAATATAGCAAATTAGCATAGATAAAGTAACGTCAATATGATTAGGTTTAGGATTGGATGTGGTGTTTCGTAAATATATATTGAAATAAACAATATTAATATAGAGATTATGATTGTGCGTGTATAATACAAAAAAACATATATAATCATAAAAAGTAAACATACACTAAGACAATATTGAAACACAAGAATATTTCTAAACATTACAGCATAATCAAATAAAACCAATACGTAAACAAAAAGTAGTACATTACAACACACATGAATTAAAATAAAGAAAGTTAGGATACCAACTGAGGCGTAGGGACAATGATTCGATCGCAGTCGACTACAGCACGAAGCCGGAAAACCTGCGAACCATCCTGCTTCCGTACTAAAATGCGCCCCTCGTGCGACCAAGCATATTTCCAACCGTGTAAACGAGCCAACTCACGAGCCCTGCCCAACACGGCTCGGTTGACCTTTGTGAGCCGCTCGTTGACGTAAAAACGGACCGGTTCATGGCCAGGTAGGCCCGCAACTTCCGCCGTAGTGGCTCCACGACGGACACGCGCCTGCTGAAGAAAGTGGTCTCGTGCGGCACGGCGCGCCAATCGAACCACCATGGGACGCGGGCGAGAGCGCGGCCCATCCGAAGACACAGCATTAAGACGACGCGGACCCACCCGCACACAGGACACCACGTCACGCTCATCCAGCGACACGGACAACTTAGCAGCTATGAGGGACACTATGTGCCGCATGACTCGCCATCAGCCTCGGGTATGCCGGTGATCTCCAAGTCGTTCACAAGAAGCTGCTGGTCCCGGTCATTTAATTCAGACCTAAGCTGAGCAACAGCGTCGATCAAGTCCCCGAGGAACCCATATCACGGCGCACTCCTACATCCTCCAAGCGCTGCACCCGTTCCTCCAGAGCAGAGACACCGGCTCGAAGCGAGCGCACTTCCTCCCGGAAAGCGTGAATAGCCCTGTCCAACTCCCCTCTAATTGTAGAGATAGCACGCTCCATCCCCGCCTCTATATCATCAGCGACCGCCCGTCGAACGCTCAACAGCTTGGTTCGAGTAGTTGGCCAACGCTAGCCAGCGTGAGCTCAACATCGCAGGCAGGTCCCGTAGCAAAGGTCTCACCGGCAGGCAGAGATGAGTCTGAAACGATACACTCGTCAAGTGACATGTTGTGTACCGCACGGACAGGGGTCTCGTCTCCCTTTCGACGGGTAATGTTGCCGCAACTCTGACACTTCCATGTCACGCCAAAACTCCGAGGGTTCGCCACGAAATCCCGCGTAGTAATGTTGAGACAGGTATAGTGGTACCTGTCCTTGCACGAAGCACAACACAAAAGTTCCTCGGGCCGCACCACTCCAAAACACGCCTTGCACTTATTCATTATATTACTATTGATGTTACGGTTGACAGTAATTAGATTGTTCAGCTTATTATTTAGGTTTGTTTCCGGTTAAAAGTTAAAGGAGCACGCATATATTTGTATAAGCACTGTTTCCCGCTTGAATACGATCAACTTGAAAACTGAGTGTTTGGCGGTAAAACAATAGATGGCGCCACTGGTAGTTCTCAGCGTGTATTAGGTTAAAACGGCGAAACTTGGAAACATAGATGTCACCACTAATCACGCACAACACGGTATGGGTACGGTTTATAAAACTTAAACCAACGCGGACTAACACACGTCTGCTCACTGTGAGGTCCAAGGGCAAGAGGTTCTTAGTATTCTTAGTATTCTTTTGCGACCCAGACTAGCTCGGGACAGACAATATTGAGTGTATTCTATTAAACATTACATAAAAGGTTTAAAATACTTACACTACTGCCTTCGTTCCAAAGATCCTCTTCGTATCTCCGCAGGCCATCAGTGATAACCTGCACAATGAAAATATACATACATCAATATTGCGCTTACGTAGGACTCGGTCCAATAAGACATATGACAGTCAGATAGATAATGTATTGAAAAAATCCACCCGAATACGTACATAGAGAATCCAAAATTCAGACCACTCATACGTAGTAGTAATAGTAGTGCATTGAAATGTATACTGAACGCAACAAGGAGGAAGCAAGAGGATGCATCTCATACATACATAAACATCACGCCTGAATCCCTGTAGAGGCAGGAAACACGAATCCCCATTAGTCCCGATCCTGACAGACCTCTCATCACTACATAGTATAAAACAAAGCCGCTTTCTCTGTCCCTATGTCCCTTTATATGCTTAAATCTTTGAAACTACGCAACGGATTTTGATGCGGTTTTTTTTAATAGATAGAGTGATTAAAAATCGCTATCGCGTATGAATTGGAGTGCATCCTAACTTGGCCGTCGCGACACAGGTGCGCCTAGTGCGATGGCCAGCGAACTTCCCATCAACTACCCTCATACAGTGTTAATTGCGATCAGCACCCGACAATTGATGTGAATGAACTGTTCTATGTATAGTTTTTAAGGTACATAAAGTATTTTGTATTTGGATAGGCCTACCTGTTCGAGGTCCTGCGTGATCTTGGTGCGCGTGGCGTAGTCGGCGGTGCGCTCGTGCTCGTGCCGCGGCGGGCGTCCCGGCGCCTGCGTCACGATCAGCAGCCGACCCACGTCGCCGTCCGTGAATTCTGACTCGGATTCGTCGTCCGACCTGCAATTAAAGTCGGGCGTTACATAGAAGATATAGAATAGGGTTTGTTTAGCTCTCATGGTTATGTTAAATATTAAATAAAATACTGCATTAACCAGGATGATTATACAATACCAAGTTGTGGTTAATTTATCATCAAGTTATTTATGTGGTATTAATATTCAAAGTAATATTAACTCAAACTACATATCAATTTGTGTAATAACATAGCACCCTGTCACTAATGTTTCATATTCTGTTCTAGCGGTCCCCGTTACGCGGTGCGGAGTCCAAATGGCGTGTTTCAATTGGCGCTGAGTCTAAAAATGTGTAGTAGAACGAAGATACCTGATTTGATTGACCGATGCCGTGTTTTGATTGGTTGTAATATCTCGCCTCCCCGCGTACCTCGTTTCACCCCGCGTAATGCCTCGCTTGTTTCCATACAAATATTGCGTAAGGCCCACTCCTCTTATTAATTACTCCATGTGTAGACACTATATGCCTATCCCCTCACCATGCCATATCCGTGAAGGCGTTGATCCTGGGCGGGCAGGTCCAGCTCCTCATCCAGCTGGAAGTGGAGCTCCTCACGCTGCGGCGCCTCTGACGACGCCGTCGCTGTGGTGCGCTCCCGCTCTCGCGACCCGCCCTTCGTACGACGCTTCACCTGGGAAAACGTGGACATATAAACATATAAGCTTTTATACATACATACATACATACACATCACGCCTGATTCCCTGTAGAGGGGGTAGGCAGAAATCACGGATCCCCATTTGTCTCGATCCTGACAAACCACTTTCGCTTCATTGACATTCATACATCCTCTCATACACTCTCGGCGGTTATAGGTACTCCTAACGTCACCTTTTTTTTTTCATATATAAGCTTTTCTAGTAGTACATAAACATAACATACGCTTCACGACTTGTGTATACGAACTCCCTTTTTTATTATGGCGGGGTAGTCAAAGGCTTGAGTGCCCATCTCCGAAATTCCGAAGGCATGTTAGGTATAGGTCATTCGAAGCCCGCGTATCACTAGATAGACAGCACCAAACGTGATAAGTAGTGAACCGTATCGCCGTGTATAGACACTGACTATTACCTATCCTGAAGGATAGGCAGGTTTCCTCACGATATTTTCCCACCGTTAGCGACTGTAAATTATGTACGTAAATGAAAAACACATTTAAATTTCATTCATTGGTACATGCCAGAGTTGGGATTCGAACCTAGGACCTCTCATACGAAGTCCGAGGTATTACCCACTGGGCTACAGCCGTTATTTTATTGTAGTAGTATATATAAATATATAAGCAGCTGATAGTCGCTGGAGCAAAAAAGTCCAAGAGTGGAGACCGCGTCTCAGTAAACGTAGTGTGGGGCGCCCCCCGGCAAGGTGGCAAGACGACCTGCGCAGGTTGGCCGGCGTCGAATGGATGCGAACGGCCACTGACAGGGAGAAGTGGCGTCATTTGGGGTAGGCCTATGTCCAACAGTGGATTGATACAGGCTGATGATGATGATATAAGCAGATAAGCTTCGGACATATAAGACATATAAGGTTTTGGGACGTAAATTCATCGACAACATTGTTTAGTTATGTAAAATATTTGCTTGTTACTGTAAAAAGAAAATAAACGTTTCATCACGCTTGATTCCCTGTAGAGGGGTAGGGCGAGATTACAGCCCAATATGTCAGTCAGATACACGCCTTATTGAAAAAGGATGATGTTAGAAGTGCCTATAACCACCTATTTGGAGTCGGCACAACGTGTTTCTCGATTCTATCAGCCGTAATTTCTACATACACGTATTTTTCATATCGCGTTCTTAACACAATCCTTTTGATAATAATAATAGAGAGAGTGACTGTTTTATAGATAAGCTATTCTTTAAGTCTTATACGGACTTAAATACATGGCACTCTTTAACTGCACGGTAATTCTTTTAAAAAAATATTTTCATTGCCTAAGTGCGCTTTGAATATAGTTTCTTCTTTTTAAATGGTATGCTAACTATCTCGATTAATTTTGGTATCTATTCAACGCAGTCAGGCTGAATATGAAACGATAAATTTAAAACGATCGTTGGTAAATAAAGATGATTATTATCGATCAATATATTGTTACCGGCATTTTGTAGGTGATGAGTAAGAGTGAGTGAGGACTTGGTGTAAATACTTCGTTATATTGAGTAATAGACCCTTGTAATATTGATGATACGTGATCGAGGATCGTGTTAGGTTCGAATCCCGACTCTGGCATGTACCAATGAATGAAATTTAAATATGTGTTTTTCATTTATGTACATAATTAACAGTCGCTAACGGTGAGGGAAAACATCGTGAGGAAACCTGCCTATCTCTCAGGATAGGTAATAGTCAGTGCCTATATACGGCGATACGGTTCACTACCTATGACCCACACCTAACACGCCTTAGAAATTTCGTAGATGGGCATTCGGGCCTCTGACAACCCCGCCATAATAAAAAAGGGAGTGTGTATACACAAGTCGTGAAGCGTATGTATGTATGTGATCGTGGAGGATTATCTGGTACACAGGAATATCTGGATGTTCTATAAATGTTCCTGTAATTCTTTTTCCTCGACACAAAAAAAAACAATTTTCCGTCCCAAAAGTTGATGTAGATAACATATAGAAATAAAATATGTTCCTATGTACGTACCTCAGTCCAGACGTCGGAGCCGCCCTGTTCAGCGTTGGGGCTGGAGGGCTCCTTGGGCGCCTGCGAGTTTTTTGACTCCTGCTGCGATTCAGTTTGGTCATCTGAAACATCAATATCGTATAATAATATATGGTTACTTGATGATGATGATGATGATGATGCCATCCAAGCTGATTTCAGCTACGGCGACAGCATCCTGCCATAGTTCCGTCAGTTTATTTTTTTTATTTTTGGAGAATCTCACACAACACCAGCCCTTGCATGTGCTCTCATGTGGCTTGCATAGCCAATCTTGGCTTTCAGCACCCGCGCACACAACGGACATGTGAGCAAACCACCCACATAGTTGTATTGTATGGGCCCTCTCATCTCCTGTCTGCGTTTCAGCTGATCACGCTCTCTGTCTATAGCTACCAGTCTCTCCTGCTCGTAATTGGACACACTATGCTGAACCTGGTGTCGCCATTCTGGACGCTGTTGAGCACACTCCTCCCAGGACGAATGATCAATACCACATCGCTTCATGTGTCTTTTCAGGACATCTTTGTATCGTAAAAACGGTCCACCTTGTCTACGTTGTCCTGTTTGTAGCTCAGAGTATAAGACACGTTTGGCGATTCGCTCGTCAGACATTCGCATTAAGTGCCCACTCCAACGCAATTGATGCCTCATCAGATAGGCTTCTATGTCATCAACGTGGGCTCTTCTTAGCACATCTGTGTTTCGCACACGATCCTCCCATTTTATGTCTAGGATGCTCCTCAAGCATCTCAAATGGAATCGACTGAGCGTACGAATGTGACGTCGATACACACACCACGTTTCTGACGAGTACAGCAGGTTAGGCAAAACAACAGCAGAGTACACACTGATTTTTGTCGACAATTTCAAATCATGGGAGTTGAAGACAAGGGATTTAAACTTTCCGAACGCTGCAGCTGCAGCATTAATCCTGCTATTCAGCTCGGCATCCAAATTGATATCTGCCGTTATTGTGCTTCCGAGGTAGCGAAAGCGATCAACTTTTTTGAGCTTGTCTTCACCGAGATATATGTCTTGGAACAACGGATCAACTGGGCCCATAAACATGACTTCTGTCTTCTTGACACTGATTTTGAGGCCAAATCCAAGACAAGCTTCATTCAGGTTTGTCATCAGAACTTGTAAACCTTCTGGGCTGTTGGCTACAAAGCACAGATCATCAGCGTATAAAATCTCAGTAACAACAGCATGCGAGACCTTAGTTGACGCTTTAAGCCTAGACAAATTAAATAACTTGCCATCCATACGAAAACGTATACGAACACCCTCCTCTTGATTTTTCAAAGCCTCACGCACCACGACGGCAAAGTACAACGCAAAAAGGGTCGGCGCAAGCACGCAGCCCTGTTTTACTCCACAGGTAACGGGAAAACAGTTTGACTTCTCTCCAGCTAGAGACACACAACACTTCATATCATCGTGCAGAAGGCGCAGCAATCTGATAAACTTGCTTGTGCACCCCAACTTCTCCATCACGATCCAAAGTGCCTCACGAGAAACGCTATCGAATGCCTTTTCTAGGTCAACAAAGCACAGATACAGAGGCTGATTTTGCTCTCTACTTTTTTCCTGTAGTTGACGAACGGCAAAAATAGCCTCTCCAGTGCCTCGGTTTGGTCGAAATCCAAACTGGCTTTCCGGAAGAAGAGACTCAGAGATAGGCAGCAAGCGGTTTAGCAGAACTCTGGCAAAGACTTTTCCCGGAACAGACAACAAGGATATGCCCCTGTAAGAATTACAGTCAGATCGATCACCTTTGTTCTTGTAAAGTGTGCATATACAAGAGACCTTGAATTCCACAGGAACAACTTCGTCGCTCCACATTTTCACAAAGCACTGCCAGATCAACTGATGCAATCCTGGGCCACCGTACTTCAAAAGCTCTCCAGCTATTCCGTCCGGACCGACCGCCTTTCCATTATGCTGCTGCCCAATAGCTTCAATCACCTCCTCGAGTGTGGGCGGTTCATCCAGTTTGGACACAGTCTCAAGACTATCCAAAGATCGAATGAGCCGCAAATCAATTGGTCTACTGATGTTTAGGAGTTGAGTGAAATGCTCCGCCCATCGATCGAGGACATCAGATTTGCTGGTTACTCTTATTGTTCCATCGGATGACCACAGGGGCGTGGTGCTTATAACTAAAGATCCAGTAAGCTTCCTAAGTTCCCCGTAGAAAGCTCCGATGTTTTTGGTGTCTGAGAGTAGTTGCAGCTGCTTCGCCTTGTTTTTCCACCAATCGTCTTTGATCCTGCGTGTTAGCTTTCTTAGCTCACTGGCACTTTTCCTGACCTCATTAGCGTTATGTGTGTGGCCAGAACAACGACGCAATACAGCTCTATGCTTATCTAGCGCATCTGTCAAGAAAGAGTTGCTGTCATCAAACCAGTCTTCGTGGTGACGCCGCTTTTTCCCCAAAACGTCTACACCAGCGTCAATAACTAGCCGGGACAGAGAATCCCAGCTTTTTTGTAGGCTTGACTCAGAATTCAGTTCATGGGGAATAGTTGCCACTTTGTTCCTATACTTTTCCACTATTCCAGGGTCTTTGAGCTTCTCGACATCAATTTGGACTGGTTTCGATCGGTTAGATCTCCTAGGCGATCGAAGTTTGAGTCTCAGTCTTGTGAGTACCAATCTGTGATCTGTCCAACAGTGCGCACCACGCATGACTCTTGTTACCTCTACCTCTGCAATGTCGCTTTGACGCATGATGGCAAAGTCCAAGGTGCATCCAAGTAGTCTTATATTTGTCTTTGAGTCTGAAGAAAGTGTTTGTAACAGCAAGCTCAAACTGACTGCACAGGGTCAGCAGCATCTGTCCGTTTGAGTTCATATTCCCTACACCATGCTTACCCAAACATTTAGGCCACGCTTCACAGTCCCTACCCACACGAGCATTGAAATCACCCAGGATAAGGATCTTCTCACGTGGACGGATGCCAGAAATAACTTCAGACAACTGCTCATAGAACTGCTCCTTCACCTCATCTGTTTTGTCAAGAGTGGGCGCATAGACACTGATGAGGTTAATGTAATTCTTGTTTTCTAAATGCAGCCGCAATACCATGACACGATCTGAAATGCAGACAGGGCATTCCACCATTTCCTTAACAATGTTGTTTTTTATAGCAAAACCAACTCCAGAGCGCCTGGGCTCATTAGCAGCAGTCCCTTTCCAGTAGAAAGTGTATACACCGCCATGCTCTACTAACACACCCTCATCAGCCAAATGCGTTTCACTTAAGGCAGCCACATCAATGTTGTAGCGACCAAGCTCCCTGGCAACTATGGCTGTCTTGCGCTCAGGACAGGAGTTCCCATCTCTATCAATAAGCGTGCGAACGTTCCACGCTCCAAAATTCATACTTTTTAATACCTTTTTATTATTATGCTTCTTTCGACCACGCTGAATGTTTTGCAATGACAGCCGTGGTAACTGCCACTTTTGTAAATACAGAGCAAACAATTTTCAGGGCACCTTTTCTAGCCCCCTCCCTGGCTGAGCAGGGGAAGCAGTGTCACCCTAAATAGGGCTGCTTCGTCACTTGGAGTGCTGCCCAATCTATGCTGTTGCTCCATGCAACATAAAAACGACCACTCTCTCCAAGCCGCCTATATGCAGATCTTGGACAAAACTAGGCTTGCAACACAGCCCAACCTCTCTACCTCAATCCATCGCTATAGGACTTCGAAATCAGGAACCATTGGCAGAAGCAATCCGTTGCGCGTGACATATTTAAGTGCCTGAATGGTTGCGCACTCACAAAAGCACTCTCTCCTCCTCACCCTTCTGTATCCAGTGGAACGGAAGACCGATTATTAGACCTATGTCTATTGATGCTCACTAAATAGCTCTATTACTGTCATATCTTATGGAGAAACTAGGAGTGAATATAGAATAGTATGTTATCACAACCGTGATTGTAACAATTCTAGGTAAATATATATTTTAGTTCGTTATCATAACCATGATTGTAATTAACATTCTATTATATGAAAGAATTGAATATACATGAGCGTATAGATACATCAATCAAGTGATATTGCCTTTTAGTTTTTGAAAAGTATGAAATTATTTGCAGAAATATGTAACCACTATGTTTTCTGAGTCTGAAATAATAATTGCTGCAATATTTCTCTGCATGAACTGATTCATTTAACAGAATGAATGAAGTGAACTAAAGAACGAGTACGATGAAGTGAACGAATAAACGAAATGACCGAACAAACTCACCCAATCTGTAGGAGGAGGGCACGAACTCCGGCACGTCGGGGTTGAGGTGATCGTGGTGCGAACCGGACGGCGACACCACTCCGGCACGACCAGTGCGGAACATTCTAAAACAACAAACGGTATTATTGGTACTTGATTTTCACCACCTGTCACATAATATGTAATAATAAAACTGACTATAGTAATAATAATGTCATATTACTGACTACCTGGTCAACACGTGTGTTCGAGATGGCCATAGAATTACTACCTTCGCAATTGCGGAGATGGGAACCTAAACCTCTGACTACTAATGCGTTTGTATTAGTACTTGTATAAACATCTCGTCCCGTGCCTTCCTAGTCTGGGCAGTAATAAGAAAGCTAACTAGCTGCCGTTCATCCCGGCATGTCGTAGGAGGCGACTAAGTGACTAGCTGTACATGGAATCTATTGAGAGTTAGGCTGGACACCTGTCACCAATATACTAAAAACCGATCTAGTAGACATCATATCTCCGAGCTTCAGTCCACTGTGAAAGGGATTAAAGTACTTGACTGTACATGTAAGTATTTGGCTGGGAGGCGATTAAGGGACTAACTGTACATGGAATCTATTGAGACTTAGACTGGCAACCTGTCACCAACATTTATACTAAAAACCGACCTAGTAGATATATCTCCGAGGTTCTATCCACCCCGAACGGGATTAAAGTACTTGAATGTACATGTAAGTGTTCTATAGTCAATTCGCGTTAAGAAAATAGTGACGTCATTATATACGTCTACGTCTATATAAATATAGAGGTTAAACTGACCAATGAGACGTTAGTTAATGAGAAAACCATTCACATCGACCAATTGCAGACAACCGTTGTCACGTCTCATTGGTCAAATCGTGGGTACACGATGACGCCACTATTTTCTTAATGCGAATGTACTATAGTAGACATCATATCTCCGAGGTTCAGTCCACCCCGAAAGGGATTAAAGTACATGAATGTATATGTAAGTGTTCTAGTGCTTACCTTGGCATCGGGGGCGGAGGCACGGCGCGCAGCAGGCTGGAAACGGGCGCAACGAGTGGCCCGGCAGATGTCGCCAGCGGGAATATGCCGACCATTTGTTTTTTACGCCTGCAAAGATACAGAGATATAAATGAAGTTTACTTCACAAAACTACAAGACACACACGAAGACAATATACATGTAATTATAATATTTAGGGACATATTACACTTATTGAACTAGCCCCTTGGTAAGTACATTTAAGACTTGTGTTAAGGGTACTAGTCAACGTATATTTAACAAATATACATATTACGAATAGATAAATACATATATAGCATATATAATCAACGACCAGACTGTAAAACAGAAGAAAAGCGTAGTTCTCAACTCTGCCTTCACCGGGAATCGAACCCGGAACCTCACGAATTAGCGTTCAGGTGTCTAACCGATCGCGCCACGGAGATCGTCAAATGTTATTTCTTATGCAGGACATGAAAACAATCGTACGATTAGTTCTCGAGTGTACCATCAGAGTGCAAAAAACTATTCCCATCAAAGTCATTCATATATTTCAATTGCTGGACGAGGACAATGCTGATATTATGTCAGAACCGCAAAAGGGTAAATTGTAGTTCAAATTATATAGGTCAGTATATACATACGTATCTTGATTTTTACATACATACAAACACATCACGCCTGTTTCCCTGTAGAGGGGTAGGCAGAGACCACGGAGCCCCAATTGTCCAGATCCTGACAGACCACTTTCACTTCATTGACATTCATACACCTTCTCATATACAATCGGCGGTTATAGGTACTACCCCTCTACAGGGAATCAGGCTTATGTATGTTAGTATGTTCTGACTATCATACTTATATATATACTTATTAGGCCGACCAGACTCAGGTAAGAGGCGACAAAGGGCTGTAACATACCGCTTCTCGCCCGGCTTCTCGTCGCCGTTGTCGCTCGGTTGGGCCGCATCAGGGGCGGACTCTGTCGCGGGCGCGTCGCCCTCCGTCGCTTTTAGCTCCGTATCGACGGTCGCTTGTGCGTCGACTTGTTGGACCTCTTCGGTTTGTTTTGTTTCGGTCGGCTCGGGTTCGGTTACCGGTTGCGGTTTCTGTGAGTAAAAAGAAGCTGTTAGTAAAACACAATAAGAACTAATACATACTACGTACATATATATATAAATGTTAGTAAACCTAGTCAATGCTTGTATGGTACGTAAAAAATAATGATAACTAGCTGCCGTACTTCCCGGCGTATTAGACTCTAGGTCAATAGAATCTATTGGATGTTGCCTAAAAATCTGGTGCCAAAAAATGACCTAGGAGATATTATATCTCCCAGGTTCAGTCCACCCTGACAGAAATTTACAGAGTATAATATAATACAATAGCATATAGATATGCGCTGAGGTGAAACATCGTGAGGAAACCTACCTGTTCCCTGAATAGGTTATAATTAGTACTTGTAAATGGCGACACAGCTTACCACCTGTCACATTGAGTACTGACTTGGTCAACACATGGGTTCGAGGTGGCCATAGAATTACTACCTTCGCAATTACAGATATGGACACTTTTAACTACCTTAGTGATAGTAAACGCATTTGTATTTTTTATCACATAGATGTAATTAAACATACCTCTTCCACAACTTCCTCCTTCTCAATCTGCTTGACTTCCTCTATCTTCTGCGTTTCTTCCTTCACTTGTGTCGCTTCAGTGCCATTATGCTCCTGTACTTCGGGTTGCTCCGCGCGGAGTTCTCCCTGTTTCTCTTCGTTCTCTCCGTGCGGCCCTTCGCCTTCCTGGTTCGGCGTGTTGTAGCGCAGGAGTAAGGGCCATTTGGTCGGCTCGAATGCGGTTCTTACCTGGGTAAAAGGGAATATTGGTATTAGTTTATGTATAAATAAAGTGATATATCTGGTATAGTGTAAGGAGGTTGTTATGTAGTTTTGAGTGATGAAATAAGCCATAACAATTTAAAAGTAAATATTTTATATACGGCCACTGACAGCGAGAAGTGGCGTTATTTGGGGAAGTCTTGTGTCCAACAGTGGATTCAGACGATAATAATAATGATGATGATAAAGTGACAACTTGCAGTCAAGATAGGTACAACCCGACCAAAATGAACCCATCATCAATCCATCAATCAGCCTGTATCAGTCCACTGCTGGACGTAGGCCTCCCCAAGGGTACGCCACAAAAGACGATCCCTCGTGGCCCTCATCCAGCCACTACCAGCAACCTTCTTGAGGTCATCGGTCTACCTGGCAGGGGGGCGTCCTACACTACGTTTGCCGAGACGTGGCCTCCACTCAAGAACCGCTTTACTCCAGCGGTCGTCGGTTCTACGACAGACGTGGCCGGCCCACTGCCACTTCAGTTTACAACAGCGATAGACTATGTCTATCACTTTGGTTCTTTGCCGGATAATCTCGTTCCGGACTCTGTCCCTTAACGAGATACCCAGCATTGAACGCTCCATTGCTCGCTGAGCGACATGTAGTCGGTGGGCTAGCCCGACTATCATGTTCCACATCTCGGATCCGTATGTCATTACGGGTAGGACACACTGGTCATAAACCCTGGTTTTCAAGCACTGCGGTAGTGGCGACGAGAAGATGTGACGCAACCAGCAAGATGTGTGACCAAAATGAACCCATATCCTCATCATATTATGACATGTAAGCATCATATTTTTACACATTTTCTAACAATCACTGACATAAAATCGTCTCTATATTGTATAGGTCACTATAGAGAAAAGACCAAAACGCATCACTGTTTCCAGAATCAATTAACCTTACACACAAACACCATACCATTTCTTATTCACCTCATACGCAACACAATTAAGACGCATCCATCCCCTAACCCATATTTCACACAATCAACATTAGCTGAGAAAAATCCTAATCACACTTGCGCGGGGTTGTCATGTGCGCTCGTTTCTATTAATATAAATTATTATATAATTAATTCTTTTCTCTATTTGTGTATATGAATTACTGCGTCTAGTGCGAATAAAAGGAATTTTACATACATACATACGCTTAACGACTTGTGTATACACACACCCTTATTTTTTTATTATGGCGGGGTAGTCATAGGCCTGAGTGCCCATCTCCGAAATTTCGAAGACATGTTAGGTATGGGTCACTCGAAGCCCGCGTATCATTAGATAGACAGCACCCAACGTGATAGGTAGTGAACCGTATCGCCGTATATAGACACTGACTATTACCTATCCTGAAGGATAGGCAGGTTTCCTCACGATGTTTTCCCTCACCGTTAGCGACTGTAAATTAAAAGGAATTTTATTTCATTTATATTTCCTCAAAACACGATCACTCGTGGCCCTCAGCCAACCACTACCAGCGACCTTTTTCAGGTCATCAGTCCACCTAGCATTTATTATTATGGCGTTACCTTGGGGAGGCCTACGTCCAGCAGTGGACTGTCATAGGCTGATTGATTGATTGATATTTCCTCACCTTGAACCCATCAATAAGATGCAGCTTATCCGACTCCTTGATAGACTCGAGCACCAACGCCACGTCCGCAGTGAGCGCGCGTACGCGGTGGAATGACGCGATCAACGTCACCGGGATCGTGCCGTCGGCCGCCATCTTGCGACGCAGGAAGAAATCACGTGCCAGGTTTTCGGGACTGAAGTAGTATTCGCTGGAAGAGGCATAGATATAGTTTTAAGAGATTCGCGATTTATACTCTTGATTAATAACTAGCGGGACTTATCGCGTGTTTTTATATATAGCCGAAACGTCGGGTTAATAAAGGTAACTTTATTATATAAAAACATACGCGATAAGTCCCGCTAGTTATTAATCATGGCATAGATAGGTATGAAACGGCGTGAAATAGTATTTTTTAAATAAATAAATGTAAAAAAGTGAACGATTTTAAGCTTTGAAGGTCCGGAACCGTGAAGAAATTAGTGATCAACGATGCATAATAATAAGTTTTTAAATTTCTTCATAGTAATAAAGAGAAGAGTAAACAGGAAAGGTATTATATATTGGACACTAAGACTAAAATTTTTAAAAGTGACGCTAAAAGCTTTACTCTTCACCAATCAAAATATTTAAATATAAACCCTTTTACTATTTAATTACGTATTTCAAAGACAATTCAAAATGCTTTTTTCACGAAATAACCAACTTTAACCGTGTCAATGTTAGAAGACATTAATTAACTGTTTCTTTCAAAAACATTCAGCGCCACCTCTTGGGTGAAACTGGTAGCTTTTGGAAGAATGGTGTTTTATATACCCGCATTGCGTAACCCTGATCTCTAGGTCAATTGAGAAAAGGGGCCTAAATAGCGGTAAATAGGTATGAAGTACTTTACTAGTATAATATTGGCTATATAATACATAGACATAGAAAGAAAAAACATACAATAATATAAAAGGGCTATCTTAGGCTATGACATTGAACTCTCAGTACAATAAACATATATTTAACCCATTACGACCCCAGTACCAATACTAAACAACTCAAATCTTTATCTCTCTATCTATGACTTTTGATCTATGATTTTTATCCCACCCCCTATCTATCTACATATATAGAATAGAATAGAATATATTTTTATTCACAAAAAACAGCACAGGTACAGAAACATTCACTTTTACATATATTACAATAGACAAGACACGATACTGCACTGTCACTGTGAAAGGGCCCAGGCTCAGCATATGTTGCAGGCCAAAGCCCACAACGCCAATCCTCCGCCTGAGCCGCAGAGGGCACGAGTTAAAAAGGAAAGTTTATACATGAGATTTATATACTTCTGGACACATCTATTGGCCCACCTAGCATTTTCAGTTTCGTTTGGTCCTAGCTAAAAAATTTTATTAGGTCGAGATATAAGTTTCTATGCTGTTTTTAACCTGGCATATTCACAATGTCTTTTTTTGAATTTCGAACACAGCATTCAAAGAAACAAAAGACAATTTGGAGCCTGTTTGTTGATAACAAACAATCGAAACCTAAACTCTAAGGTGGGCCAATAGATGTGTCCGGAAGTGTATATTATATACAAATATAATAATAATATTTATTTACATTAGGACATTACACCGACGAACACAAAAACCTAAACAATAATACAAAACTTAGAAACTAACAAAGAAAAAAAAAACTTGAAACTAAATAGGCCTGTGCAAGCCGGTGCAACGCCAAATGCAAAAGGACCTGCCTCAGCTAAAATGCTAGTAACATGGCACAGTTGTCCATACTATATACTCACATCTGCTTCTTGATCATAGTCTTGAGGGTTTGCTGCTCGACGACCCCGAAAGGCCTGGTCGCGGGCGCGCCGTAGAAATACGCCGGCGGCAGCGGCGCGGGCGGCGGCGCTAACACCACCAGACCTGGCTGCTGCAGCGACGCGGCTGGCACCGCCATTGGCTGGAAGATAGGGGGTGTGGTAAGTAAGGGGTTTATTTTGATATATCAGGCTAAGCATGAGTGATCACTACGTAGTATAAAACAAAGTCGCTTTCTCTGTCCCTATGTCCCTTTGTATGCTTAAATCTTTGAGACTACGCAACGGATTTTGATGCGGTTTCTTTTAATAGACAGAGCGATTCAAGAGGAAGGTTTGTATGTATAATAACATCCATTAAATAGTGGAGTAGGCTATATATTTTATACCCGTGCCAAGCCGGAGCGGGTCGCTAGTAATATTATATGAGAACCTTTGTGGCGCAAATGGTTAAACACCTGTATGTCAATTGGGTTCGATTCTAGTAGGAGGCAAAGTTAGAAATACGCTTTTCTGCTGTTCGTCGATTATACTGTCTTAATCTATCTATAATAAATAATATTAAAATAAAACCGCTGGTTCGGAAGCCATGGCTGAGAGAAGAACCAACAAGACACTGGCATTAAAGATTTCTTGCTTAAGAGTCAAATAATAAACATGACTACACATTCAAGTCCTGAAACTTCTTTCAAAATAGAAACATGGTGATATCTCCTAGGACACTTTTATATAAATTTTGGAGTTGTGCTGTCATATGAAACATTGAAACCAGATCACTAGTCCGTTCCATTGACCCTGGTTTCCTAAAGCGACACTTTAAAATGCCGTGACAAACTGCAACTACTTGGCACTCATTTTACTAGAACAGAGGCCTTAATATATAGTCCAACTAGCGACCCGCTCCGGCTTCGCACGGGTATAAAATATATAGCCTACTCCACTATTCAATGGATGTTATTATACATATAAACCTTCCTCTTGAATCACTCTCTTATAAAAAACCTATTATCTATTACCTATAATAATCTATTAAAAAAACCGCATCAAAATCCGTTGCGTAGTTTCAAAGATTTAAGCATATAAAGGGACATAGGGACAGAGAAAGCGACTTTGTTTTATACTATGTAGTGATACATCATAGCTAGTAATTTACCACCTATCACATTTGGTTATTCAATCTCTATCTACCCCTAAGGCAATACAGTATGTATATATAGTTAGTTTGCAGCGTAAGACGACGTTTTTTCTTTCAGATAATGTCATATAAGTGGAATACGACTCAGGGAAGGAACTAAATAAAATACACAGTGGCTTAAAGTTAAAGTTTCATTATTTATTAATTAAAACTACTTATCATACCACATACATACCTTCAATCAACCAGCCTATACTAGTCCACTGCTGGACGTTTATACTATGTAGTGATATCTCAGTTGTGATCTGGGAGAATTCACACGTTTGGGTATATATATTTTATGTTATAGGTTAAGTTGATATTAGATAGCAATGTTATATTTTTGTTATACGTTTAGTTTTGTAAAAATCGTGTTTGTCTACCGCATTAGGGTTATCCTGTAATGGTAGGGCTTAACTTAAATAAATAAATAAATAAATAAAATTCACTTTATTCACAAAGGCACAAGACCAACGACGACAGAAACAAAACGGAACATAACAATTTGAAAGGGGCCATATGCTGGCCCCGGGCCCCTGCGAAAGGGATCCGTCTCAGTTACTTGCTAGCAGAAAGGGAAGCCCAATCTGCCAGCACTGATGTTATGACAGACCCCGACACGTCACGCAAACGGATTCCTTTTACAAATTAAACATATAATATACATATATAATCAGTAACTTAGTAATAATAAATAAATAAATAAATCTCACCTGCGTCATATCCAGGGGCGCATAGTCATGCATGGGCCGATACGCCATTGGGTGTACGTGGTGGGGAGACGCCGGCGGTTGCGGCCTGACAGCGCCGCCTCGTCGACCGCCGCGGCCGCCGCGCGACGATAGCGCGCCGCGACGCGAATTACGACGCCAGTCCTCGCCGTTTAAGGATACTGTGTCTGGAATTAATAATAATAATATTGCAGGACGTTGTTACACCAACTGAACTAGCCCCTTGGTAAGTACATTTAAGACTTGTGTTAAGGGTACTATAGTGTATTCGCGTTAAGAAAATAGTGACGTCATCATTACCCAAACGATTTGACCAATGAGACGTGACAACGAATGTCTGCGATTGGTCAATGTGACTTGTTTTCTCATGTACTCACGTCTCATTGGCCAGTTTAACCTCTGATTATCATGACGTCACTATTTACTTAACGCGAATAGCCTATAGTCAACGTATATTTAAGAAATATATACATATTATATATAGATAAATACATATATAGCATAAATAATCAACGACCAGACTGGAAAGCAGTAGAAAAGCGTAGTTCTTAACTATGCCTCCACCGGGAATCGAACCCGGGACCTCACGATTAGTGTCAGGCGTCTAAGCGATCGCGCCACGGAGGTCGTCAATATATGTGTTTAAAGAACTTTATTTCTCAAAAAAGAACATTACATTCACTTCATTTGAGAATATCACATGTACATATACAAAAATATGTAATCGCGCGTGAACAGAAACATAAAATTACATTAGATAACATTAAAAAATATTGACTTCAAAAGTACAATTACTTACAAAAGTTGTTACCTATCTATTTTAATTGTTTATTTATTTGTAGTTATTTATTTAGACGACATTATATACTTTTTTAAAGATGTTCTAAATGCATTATACGATGACTCCTTTATGTCGACAGGTAAGCTATTGTAAAGTGTAATATATAAGTGTAATATATAAACAACAAAACAAAAACAAACGCGTTCACGACCATTAACCCTTGCTAGTCAGAGGTTCTGGTGTATATCTTCGCAAATGCAAAAGTAGAAATTCTTTGGCCACCTCGAACCCACCTGTAGTTGTAAATGGCGACACAGCATACCACATGTCACACTGAGCACTGACTATCTGGTTAACTCGTGGTTACGGGTTGGCTATACAATTACTATCTCTGTAATTCTAGAGATGTATTAGTCGCTAAAGATAATGGTCTTAGAAGTTATTGTTTTGTCGCTCCATTTCCATTGACAACGTTTTCATTGCGTCTACTATACCCATGGAGTAATGAATAAGAGGAGTGGGCCTTACGCAATATTTGTATGGAAACTAGCGTGGCATTACGCGGGGTGAAACGATGTACGCCAGATGGACGGGAGATATTACAACCAATTAAAACACGGCATTTTGTGAGACAAAACATAGGCATCTTCTTTCTACTACACATTTTTAGACTCCGCACCAATTAAAACACGCCATTTTAGACTCCGCACCACGTAACGGGGACCGCTCTTTACGCCGGGTCCTCTTTACATTTGGTTCGTGACTATACCCCTGCAAGTAAAACATACAAGATTAACACGTACCGTGATCAGGTCGTGAGTGCGGCGCCATATTGTGCTTGTTAGGCCTAGCCGCTTTCACGTCAATGTCGAGCGGCACCCATTTGTGCTTGCCCGACTTGGCCGGTTTGCCGCCACCTGGAACAGTACATATATTGTTTTATAATCAACACATTATTGTTATGTAGTTGATGTAATAATAATAATAATATCTTTATTGAGACATCCACATCAATTATTACATACAATATTCAACATTTACAATAAAATTGAAAGACAATAATTGGATTACATAAAATTACATTTCATTCAATTAAATTACATATAAAAAAATAATATGGTATTACACAGCTAGTTGTGGTAATCTCAAAAGGCGTCCAGCTCGGCGGTTGTATATAGAGCCCTTAAGGCTCCACAGAGAGAGAGAGAGAGAGAGAGAGAGAGAGAGAGAGAAAGAGAGAGATGTGGATATCTCTATAAAGATATATTACAATTACGCATTCACGACCATTAACCCTTGCGGGGTAGTCAGTGGTTCAGGTGTCCATCTCCGCAATTGCGAAGGTAGTAATTCTATGGACACCTCGAACCCACGTGATAGATAGTCAGTACTCAATGTGACAGGTGGTCAGCCATGTCGCCATTTACAAGCACTAACTATTACCTGGTCGACGAACAGGTAGTAGATATTCGATGCATTTCGTAAATGTGTTTTTATTACATATATTGTTTTTAAACAATGCAATGATTATTAAATCACTGAGTACATTATTGATGTCTCTATAAAGATATATTAAAATTACATATGGAAGAATATTTTGCTAGTCTGGTACGTAAAACGAATGCTAAAAAGCTGCTCTGCACGCTCTGCTGCTGTGGCAGGTGTTCGTCCAGGCTAATGGTCTGAGTTGGACATTTCTATATATCTAGTTTCCGTTAAATATTTCAACTGCGCGGTCTAGGATATATATATATTTTTTAATTCTTTATTAAACCATTCACCACTAAAGTTATGTCGGCTGAAGTACAAACACTGATGCCACGGCGTTTGAACTTCTTGTTATTCAGTCGCCATGGTTACACAAACGCCGCCAGCCGCTACAACCGAAGAAAAACGAAATCGAAGCGCCAATTCTTCTCTTCCTTTTTCTTCGGTTCGTTCCAGTTGACGATCCAAATATAATACAAAATCAAACATATTTAGCCAGTTTGGCATCACAACTGACTAAATACGCAGCCGAAAATAATTATTTGTATTTTCTTTCACTGAGCTGCTGACTTTGTTAACGCACCATAGACGACTGTCTAGGATATTGATTTTTGTAATATATGATAATTATGTTTAATAATATTGCAACTTAGGTTTTCTATGCGTGGCGCTAGAGGTCGCCACAGTACTAATACCACTATAGCGTACGTACCGGCGGGGCGCGTGTTCTCCTTGTGCTTGTCGGCGCGCTCCCTAGGGGGCGCCTCGTGGCTGTTGTGGTACTCTCGCTCGCTTTTGTGCTCGTCCAGCGGCTTTCGGTCCTGCTCCTGCAAATACCAGTGTACTTTAAGTATATGCGAATACATTTTAGAGGAAAACATAAACATAAGGGATAAGTAATAGCTAGTGTCTATATACGGCGATACGGACCACTACCTATCATTTTGGGAGCTGTCTATTTAGTGAAACGTGAGCTTTAAGTGGTTCATAGCTCACATGCCTTCAAAATTTCGGAGATGGGCTCTCAAGTAAAACTATCCCCTACAATAAAAAAGGGTATGTGTACACAAGTCGTGAAGCGTATGTATGTAATTTACAAGAAAACGGGACTTGTAACGGTTCATAAAGAAAGTATGACTTTTGATATGCGACGTTTTTTAAAATGAATAAAAATCTCTAGTCTCTTAAAAGTTTATGCAAATTCCCCAAATTCGTTTCTTTTAATCGTCTATTAACATACACACATACTCATGACTCACGTCTTCTTGTAGATCTCCGTCTGTACCGAACCTGACAAACGCTATTCGCTTCATTGACACTCGTGTACCTTATACACACTCGGCAAATATGACAATCATTGTATAATTACACCCTATCTCAATTATACATATTTTCATACCTCCTAACATGAGACTATAAAATAGAGCCGAAATTGAGTAATAAGAAACTATTCTATTCCCTTTAATAACCAACTTGTATTAAAACACATTTTAGCTGACCTCTGATAAAATTTATAGCTACATTCAACCCTTACTATAATAATTTTTCAGCATTACTTAGTAATTAGCTACATAAAATTAAATTACTTTCTAGAGAACTGAAATCAAAATGTTCTTCACGGATGGTTGACTATTAACTGTTTCAAAACGACCTATTACAAGCAACATAGTTTATTATAATTGAAACATTGAAACTTTGTCATAATAAGCTTGAGAAGTACGCTTTATTATAATATTACAAAAATGTAGAATATTAAGTGTTAAGAATTGGAAACATACATACTTTAATTAACGGGATAGAATAGACATAAATAAAGTAAAAACATAAGTTATCTAAGGGCCGACCCAAAAAGACAATATAATGTATAACAGTCAGATAAAAGCTATATTAAAAAAGTGTGACATTAGAAGCACCTAATAAGAATGTGAACAAGCACCTATAAAAGCCTAGACAAGTATTAGTGTCCATGAAACGAAAGTGGTTCTGCGATCTCTGGCTACCCTTCAACAAGGATTTGACAAATTGGTATGTATGTATGAAGAGAAAGTAAAGATATAAATTAAGTTAATAGCACCTGAAGTGAAAAAATTATAACTTCAATAAACTAATTTTTCACTAGTTGTCTGTATCCATTGTGACAGGTGGTGTTCCATATTATCATAAACATATATCATCATGATCATCATCATCAGTCTGTCTGAATCCACTGTTGGACATAGGCCTCCCCCAAATGACGCCACTTCTCCCTGTCAGTGGCCGTCCGCATCCATTCGATGCCGGCCAACCTGCGCAGGTTGTCTTCCCACCTTGCCGGGGGCGCCCCACACTCCACTCTAGGACTTTTTTGCTCCAGCCTACCCTACATACCCTAAGTAAGTACATAATAAATAGGTCAATAATAATCCACTCACCGCACTTCCATTCTGCTGTGCAGGATCCGTCTCGTGCGGTGGCGGTGAGGAATGTGATCTCGCTCCGGCCACCGCCGCACTCAACGTCGGCCAATCGCCTATGTCTGAGAAGTCTGATGCCTGCGGACAAAAGATTAGGATGGTTAGTTATGTTAATAATATATATGTATACTATATGAGTTACAGTAATAGTTCATTCATTGAACGTCGAGATATATTGAATGGCAACGGTTATGTTACAACTATGACTCTACCGTTGGTTCGGAAGCCCTAGCTTGGAGAAGAACCAACAAGTAACTCCAGCCTTAGGGATTTCTTGCCCAGTGCAAATTACAAAATGAAATATTTACACATATCATACATTCTGGTATAATATGTGGGTAAAAATTATTTATTTTCAGCTATCCAGCAACTTTACTCTTAGGCAGACCTTATAAATTTCGATCGCCTTCGATCTTGGGCAAAACAAGGTCGTTAACCCGGCTCCTGAGATAATAGGGCTTTTTCCCTATCGTCTACTTGAGTGATTCTTTCCTGGCGCGTCCTTGTCGCGGGGGTGGGCACCGCACAATTCAGTAGGCCGAGTTGTGTGTGTGGCAAAGTTCAGGAAAGGACCCAGTATTGCAGGGTATAATGCAATCCCCTGCCCAGGGTTACGGGTGAAGACCTTAACGGCGATGAAGGCGGAGATTGAGTCAATCGGTACGGCGACATCGGCGGAGGAGGCAGGCTTCACTATAGGAGCTCTAATACTGTAGTCTGGTCTCAGGCAGCAGTGAGGCCAGTAGTGTCTAAGGCTCTATACAAATGATGTTATGAAGGCTTAGATACAGACACTTGTGCAGGCGGAGTCTTAGCTAGATGGTACGGCGGCAAGCTGCGATGACGGAAGGCAACGGGATACCACCGTCCATTATATTTCCCTAGTTTATCAGCCCTAATGAATAGTACAACCAAAAATACGGCCCCGAGTCTCCGGCGTTCCTTGAATGGAACAGGGGTGCTAAGAATCCCCGGAGGGAAACGGAAACAACAGTTAAGAATAGGAACTTGGAACGTGAGGAGTTTGATAAAACCTGGTAAACTGGAAAACTTAATACAGGAAAAGGAACGGTTGGGCATAGACATACTTGGAGTAAGTGAGACACGGTGGCTTGGCCAAGGGATACATAGAACATCACAAGGAACAACTTTGTATCATTCTGGTGGCGATCAGTCGGCGAATTATTGTGGCGTAGGTATATTGGTTGATAAAGAAATGGAGAAATCTGTATTATCCTTTATCCCACTGGCGAATCGAGCTATAATATTAAAGCTGGATGCTCGGCCATGTGTGCTAAATGTTATTCAAGTTTATGCTCCCACAGCGGATAAATCAGATGAAGAGATTCGGCAATTCTACGGTGACATAGAGACTTTGTTAAGCTACACAAAAAAGCACGAAGTAACACTTGTGATGGGTGATATGAATGCGAAAGTTGGCAGAGGCATGGTTCCGGGGGTTGTCGGTACACATGGTTTGGGTCAAAGGAATGAAAGAGGCGATACTTTGGTAGAATTCTGTCAGAACAAGAACTTGGTAATCACAAATACCCTCTATGAATTACCCCCACGCCGCTTGTATACTTGGACATCCCCACAACACACCAACAATCATATCGTGCGTAATCAAATCGATTATATCATGATAAATCATAGGTACCGAAATAGTGTGAAGAGTGCTAAAACCTACCCCGGTGCTGATATTAAATCAGATCACAACCCAGTGGTAGTACGGTTTGATTGTAAGCTGAAAATGACTCATAAGCGTGGCAAACTCAAGATCGACACTAGGAAACTGGAAGATCACAGCGTTCGGGCGATAGTCTCAAATAAAATTAACTCTTGGGCTAAAAGTTGTGAAATATCTTCATCAACCCATGAAATTTGTTCTTCATTACAGACAGTGGTAAGTGAAATTTGCCTTAATGAGCTCAAACCTAATGTGGCAAGGAAACAAGAATGGATGAATGACCACATACTCTCATTAATGGATCAACGAAGAATTTTTAAAAATACAGATCCTAGTCGCTATGCCACTATAGATGGAACCATTACTGCTGAAATTCAGAAGGCCCGCACAACATACTATGTAGCGAAGTGTGAAAGAATTGAAGAATTAATGCAGAAACACGATGGTTTTAATCTTCATAAGGAGATAAAGGACATGGCTGGTGTAAACAAGAGGACCCAAGTACACACTCTGGTTGACGGCGATGGCACATTGTTACAAGATCTCGAGAGCAAAAAGAACACCTGGAAGAAGTATGTGGCAGAGATGTTCACAGACGCAACACGTGGTCTAAGGTCGATTGTGTCTGATGAGCTCGGGCCTCCAATACTTAAGGATGAAGTTCTGCGAGCACTAAAAACAGCCAAGACAGGAAAGGCACTCGGACCTGATAACATCCCTGTTGAGGTCTTGCAGCTCATCGAGGAGGACTTTGTCGATATATTGATGCATTTGTTTAACCAAATATACGACACAGGTGATATTCCTAAAGAATGGTTAAGATCAACTTTTATAACTCTCCCTAAAAAGAGAAACGCTCAAAAATGCGAGGAGTACCGCACGATCAGTTTGATGAGCCACGTTTTGAAAGTGTTTTTAAACATCATTCATCATCGTATAAGACCTAAATGCGATGAACAGCTGGCGCAGTGTCAATTTGGTTTTCGTACTGGTGTTGGAACTCGGGAAGCGCTATTCGCTCTCAATGTCCTAGTACAAAAGTGCAGAGATATGCAAACTGATGTTCATATGTGCTTTATAGACTATGAAAAGGCTATTGATCGTATAAGGCACAATAAACTAATGAGTACCCTGCAAGATATTGGATTGGATGGGAAAGATCTTAGGGTTGTGCAAAATTTGTACTGGGATCAGAAGGCTACAGTGAGAGTTGAAGCTGAGGAAACCGAAGAAGTCGATATATGCAGGGGGGTACGGCAAGGATGCATTTTGTCACCTCTCCTCTTCAATGTGTACTCTGAAGCTGTAATTAGTGAGGCACTTGCTGATTTGAATGTTGGTATTACGGTGAATGGTAAACGCGTAAACAATCTTCGTTATGCCGACGACACTGTATTGCTTGCTTCATCAACAGCCGATTTGCAAGCTATTGTAGACAGGGTTAGCGAATTCAGTTGTGGGGCTGGGCTTAATATCAATATAAGTAAGACCAAGTACATGATTGTGAGCAGTAATCGGCAGCTTAATTCGAAAGTGTATGTAGCAGGGAAAGAACTAGAGCGGGTGCGGCAGTATAAATATCTTGGCGCTTGGGTTAATGAAGAATGGGATTGTGACCAAGAAATAAAGACCCGGATAGAAATAGCCCGAGCATCATTTAATAAAATGAATAAGGTTTTATGCTGTCGTAAATTGTCCTTGAAGCTCAGAACGCGCTTGCTTCAGTGTTATGTGTGGCCCGTTGTGCTCTATGGATGTGAAGCGTGGACGATTAAAGAAGACACCAGGCGACGCCTAGAAGCTTTTGAAATGTGGTGCTATCGTCGCATGCTTCGCATTAGCTGGGTACAGAAGGTATCTAATGAGAGAGTCCTCCAACGCGTCCAGAAGACCCGAGAGATGCTGCGAACTGTCAAGCAAAGAAAAGTTGGCTATTTGGGTCATATTCTGCGTCATGACAGATACCAACTACTGCGGCTCATAATGATGGGAAAGATAGAGGGGAAAAGACGCGTTGGCAGGAGGAAAAAATCTTGGCTGAGGAACATCCGGGAGTGGACCGGGATTACCAGTGTGGAGGAGCTGTTCCGGATGGCCAGGGACAAGGAGAGTTTCAGCAGGCTGACGGCAGACCTCCAGTAATGGAGTGCCACTGGAAGAAGAAGACCTTATAAATAGTTGTTATATTACTTAGTGAAGTTTATTTTAATTTTGGAAATTGAGTCACCTAATATGCCAGTAAATAGACCAAATATATAAATACATGAAGGATAATTGATAATGGTAAGCATATTATCAGCTTAATAAACATAGCCAAGCCATCATCATAATTTAGGACTCAACTTGCTTTAGTAATACTAAAAGAAGTAATTTACATATAAGGTATATATCTTGTTTATGTTACTATTTTCTTTAAGTATCTAGTATTGCCTGTATTGATATTAATTGTATGCATTATTAACATTGATTTTAATATTTGTTTCCTTAACAGATCATATTAGCGTGAAGAACAGAAAAGCATGCATGAGAAGGTTAATGGGTGTGAGTGAAGCTAGAGATTTGTCAGGATCATTCCTATTGGCAATCAATAGTTACTGTGTTATACCTTTCGGGACGTGGAGGTGTGAATA
The DNA here is from genome assembly GCA_030578115.1 of Leucoptera coffeella. Taxonomy (NCBI): domain Eukaryota; kingdom Metazoa; phylum Arthropoda; class Insecta; order Lepidoptera; family Lyonetiidae; genus Leucoptera; species Leucoptera coffeella. The sequence continues at coordinate 163,358 of JAMBLF010000375.1, forward strand.
TATGTATGAGTAAATTATATGTGAACTTCTAATCTAATTAAAATTAATCTAAGTATTGAAAAGTTTGGGGATCCCACGGCTGGAGCATTTTTCTCTAAGAGATTTAGCATAGCTATTCAGAGGGGGAATGCTATCAGTGTCTTGGGAACCCTACCACAAGCGATGATTATAAAGATATTTTCTATGTAATTTAATTTTTATTTCTACTTTAGGTTTATAGTTTTAATTCCTTGTTGTATTGTATATAATAAAAGTATTGCATATTTTTGAAGATTATAATCTACATTGTACTGAACATAACTAAACTATTTATACAATAATGTTTCTTACCATATAAGGAATTATGCATTATAAGAATAGTCAAGCCCTTGGGAACTAATATTGAATTGAATTGAAATTCTCACAATATCTCATTATCATTGGACATCAATTAAATATTTTAAGACAATTATTGTCAAATATGGACATTCTTTATGTACAAAAGTTTAAAGATTTACATTTTGAGTATCTAACTACTTAAGTTATTCATTTATATATCATAAAAGTTATTACAGGATTCATCCACATACCATACCACATGAGCATAAAGTATATATTAGGACTCAGGTAATGGTGATCATACAAGTTAGTAGCTACATTTATACAGTAGTGACATCTATGGTATCAAACATAGACAGTGAGAGAAGACTTATTATTAGCATTATTAGTTAAAAGACACATAAACACACAATCGCAAAACTCTATCATGGTAACCAGACATTGTGGAACCACAATCAACTAAGGTTGTGTGATGGTTTTTGATAATTGAAAACTGACTATTTACCTGATAATCAATATCCAATGTGACAAACGGTAAACCATGTCTACAGGTACTGACTATTGCCTATTTTTAGACATAGGCAGGTTTCCCTCACCACACATAAGATAATAAGTGAAACTATAGACTATTCAATTTAATTGACAGGTCAATCACCATTGTATTGTGTAATCAAGTTATTACTTATGCAAATTAAGTTCTCACAGTACATTTTTCTCTTTTCTTTACTCAATCAGAAGTTAATGAGAGAAAAAAACGCAAAATGCCTTATAAAGTTTTTCATAATTATCAATAAATGTCTAATTATAATTATTAATTAATTAACAGCTTTAATGTTCATTAGAGAAGATTTTACACAGGTATTGCTAAGTATAAAATCAGTTTACTTATACATCTACATCCTTTAATCCCTTTTGGGGTGGACAGAACCTTGGAGACATGAAGGACATCTTTTAGGTTGCTTAGCAGCATGTGATTGAAACATTTAATATTGAAGCGAGATTTATAATGATATCATATGGTATATTGGTGACAGTTGCTGGCTTATCGTCTAATAGATTCCATATACCCCTAGTCCCTTAGTCGCCCATGACATGCCGGGAAGAATGACAGCTAGTGAGAAAAAAAAACTATTGAAAATCTATATACATATTTCTGAATGTAATGATTTTGTTTCACTGTAAGACATACTTGTGAGTACTGTAATGTGTTAATACTCATACAAGTTTGTTCACAGTATTACTATTGACAAGATATAATTAACACAGAAGACACAGTTAAATGAATAATATAATATCAATTCCTTCAGAACAAATGCTCCTAGATTAGGTACCATAATAACAAAGTAGTAGTTCATATACTATTATTCCTGAGGCCCAAGTCAACTGCATGTTTAAGCACAAATACAGTTCCATATCAGATCAGTAATAGTGTTAAGTTAGTAGTGGATGAAGTGTCAAATTTCACCATTGAATTTAACAAGTGTCAAATTTTGCTTAAAAAATTTGAGACTTGTCAGTTTTGCTAATAGCATTAGTGGACTACCACCCCTGATTGCAAGGTAAATATTGGTATTATCTATACATAAAACACATTATAAACAGTCTTAACACTGTCTACATAGCAAAAACTGAGCTCCGAATACTCAATAGTGGAAACCCAAGTCACTATCTACCCAAAAAGGCATTACCTGCTCATGCTGACTGCCTCTCCGCCAAGACCGTTTCGGTCTCACATTAGGAATGGTTGCTACACCAGCTGTCATTATGACGTTTAGCACTGTCACTTAGTTTTTTTTATTATCACACAACGGACCCTTGGTTTAGAGTCTTTGCGATGTCATAGTTTATTAGTTTAGTGTTACTCGGTTATTTGAAAGAGTTTTATCGTCAAACTAGAATATGTACTGTAGGTTAAAAGACATTTAGATTTATAAAGAAATATAGTTGTATGTACAGTCAGCGCTAAAAGTGCAGTACCAGTAACTTTTTTATAAGGTTTAAGTTTATAAGAACAAAAGACAATATCTTACATTTTAAAACTGGTGCCACTATGCATAGTCACGGCCACTATACGTTTGCGTGCTTCGAAATGTTAAATATTGTCTTTTGTTCTTATAAATGTAAACCTTAAAAAGTTACTGGGACTGCACTTTTAGCGCTGACTGCACTGAAATGTACACCAAAACCGTTTAACGTACAGCAAAGTTTAGGTTTTGATTGGGACTATTATTTTGGTATACAATTCCGTATTTCTGAAGTAAAATTTTGTGTTTTTAGCCATTTGAAAATAACCCTAATAATTTTCTTTAATCCTAGATACATATAGTTAATAGCACTTTCACTTAATCATATTAGCGTTGAGTGTTTGTGACGTACTCTAGGGCAGGCCTACGTACAGCAGTGGACTGCCATAGGCTGATTACTCACACACACATTCTACACAGATCACGTGACTTCCTGCACTTAAAATATTCACAGAGCAGACATAGACGTGCGTTCGGGGACAAAAAAAGACATAATAATTAACCTTAACGAAATGTCAACGAAACCGGTTGGTTAGTTGTTTGATTTACGTAAATTCACACTTGAGACTACTATTTTCGATCTGCGAGATTGACACTTGTCTGAATAAAGACATAAGACGAACGCGTTCACGACGAAGGTAGTCATTCTATGGCCACCTCGAACCCACGTGTTCAATTTATTATAGATTATTATTCATTACGTCTGCAGAGATTCTTAGCATTTCTTCAATGCATTTTTTTCTTTACGAAATGTCAATATTTTAGTTAAATTTATTTTTCATTCTAATGAATATTTAAAGACAAAAGCGTTCACGCACATTAACCCTTGTGGGGTAGTCAAGAGGTTCATGTTTCCGTTACTGCACTTGAGAAGGTAGTAAATGATTCTATGTCCACCTCGAACCTACGTGTTGACCAGATAGTACTAAATGTGACAGGTCAGCCATGTCGCCATTTACAAGCACTAACTATTGCCTGGATAATATACATAAATACAGACAAACGTAATATTGAAAAAGAATGACGTTAGAAGTATGTACCTATAATCATCGAGTTTCTATGAGGAAATGAATGTCAATGAAGCGGAAGTGTGATCTCGATCGGGATTGGATTTGGGGATCTATGATGTCTGCCTACCCCTCTACAGGGAATCTGGCGTGATGTGTATGAATGTATGATGTCATACGTAACATTGGTGACAGCTTGCTAACCAACACCCAATAGATCCCATTGACCCCTAGTCCCTTAGCCGCCTTCTACGATAGGGAAGAACGGCAGCTAGTTAGCATTCTTTTTACGTCCCAGCTAGCACGGCACGGCATCAATCGGTCGTTCGAGGCGCGATAACTTATCGATAATTGAAATTCCGTAAAACGCGCGCTCGCTACTTGCACGATAACAACACGACCGTAATACGTTTAGGTATGGACAGAAATGCACCTACAATATTAGTACTCGTAATTTACAATCACTTCGTTTAATCCCTTTCGGGGTGAAGAAAACGCTGATGATAGGTTAATATCTTCTAGGTTAGATATTAGCATGAATATTGGGGTTATGATGTAAGATGGAACATTGGTGACAGGTTGCTAGCCTAGCGACCAATAGATTCCATTGAACCCTAGTCCCTTTATCGCCTCCTACGACATGCCGGGAAGAACCGCAGCTAGTTAGCTTTTTTTTGCTATCTCAGGCTAGCACGGGATTTGTAATTTGTATACGTTTTTGTCACAATATTAGTTTGATAATGTTTACTTCCAGCGTCACCCTTTTTCAATATTTCGACTCATTCGGCCGACCCCTACGTAACCGCCCTTCCACTTCATCCACATAATATATTGCTTGTATAATTCAACATAAAAGTTCAAACTATTCTATCACTAAACATCACTTTTACGCTCAGAGAAAACATGCCCATACATGCAAATAGGCTATAGTCAGCACCTATACACGGTAATATAGACTTCCATGTGTCACATGGAGTACTGACTATTATGAAACATCGCATCGGTACAAAGCAACCATGTCATACAATTACGAATATTAAACAAGAACCTCTGTCTACCCCGAAAGGGACATTAGTCGTGAAGTATGTAAACGCACGAGTGAAATGAGCATTGGTACAGCCATAAACTATGTAGTAAAGAGAAGTACTTATAACCGCAGACCAAGTATGCGGAGCTGTACGCATGTAAATTAGCGAAACGAAATACCTATGTCTGTAAGTGAATGTGTATGTAAGTACATACATACTCATACATACATCCTCAAAAGCTTCAATCATACATTTCATACATACATACCTAAAAGCAACAACCTCTTTTAATGTAGACAATACCTTGACGATATAAATTAATAACTCTTTGTTTGTCGGCCTTTGAGTGGCTCATACCACGAACCAAATATAAAGAGGACCCGGCGTAAGGAGCGGTCCCCGTTACGCGGTGCGGAGTCCAAATGGCGTGTTTTAATTGGTGCGGAGTCTAAAAATGTGTACAAAGAAGATACCTAATTTGATTGACCGATGCCGTGTTTTGATTGGTTGTAATATCTCCCCTCCATCACGCGTACATCGTTTCACCCCGCGTAATGCCACGCTAGTTTCCATACAAATATTGCGTAAGGCTCCTCTTATTAATCACGCCATACATACATACTCATACATAAAAACATGACTTACATTAAAACCTACAATCCTTTTCAAAGTAGTCAGTAGACATTACCTCGAAGATATAAATTAATGACTCTTCTATTCTCGGGCTTTGAGTGGCTCATACCTAACATGCCTTAGAAATTTCGAAGATCAGTAGGAGACATTTTATAACTTTCATGTTTTTAAACGTTAGATTGCCATCGACTATACAGTATGCGCATTTAAGCCTCTGACCACCCCTCCACAATAAAAAGGAATGTGTATACACAAGTCGTGAAGCGTATGTTATCTCCTAGGTTACATTTAACGTAAATTTAGCATCTAATTCTGTCACGCCGTTTGACAATTACGGGCGTGAAGTTATATGTTTACAATAGATTTAATTTTATTTTTATCACAAGTATGGTTTTAAAATTAATCTTAATTTTTTTTATTTACAGCGTTAAACGATGACTATAGCAAATCGCAGGTTCTAAAAACGTAACTAATTCATTTAAAAATACAAAAATTGTCACGTACAGTCAGCGCTAAAAGTGCAGTCCCAGTAACTTTTTATAAGGTTTACGTTTATAAGAAAAAAATACAATATTTTTCATTTTGAAGTACGCGAACGTATAGTAACCATGACAATACATAGTGGCGCCAGTTATAAATGTAAAATAATGTCTTTGGTTCTTATAAACTTAAACCTTATAAAAATTACTGAGACTGCACTTTTAGCGCTGACTGTACCTCTCTAAGGAATTTAGTCATGAAGTTTATGTCAAAGTTAAGTTTATACAAGACATTACTAACATTACCTACGATTATAACTTGCTGAAAATTATAATTTCCCCATAGAAACGCATTCACGACCATTAGACTTTGCGGGGTAGTGAGGTACGGATATCCATCTCCGTAATATCGGAGGTAGTACTAGAAAGTATAACTAGGCATTCTATGTACCTAATTATCGATTCAAGGTCACACCTAAGATTTGCAATCTTATCTAAATGCACAACGTGTTAAATCGCATAATATATTGTGATTATAATAACGTGTTAACACGTTTCTTAAAAACTTAAATAAAATAAGTTTTTCCGAACAGTTACTTTCTAGTTAAACTATTTTTACATTGTTTAAACTAATACGAATAAATGTTATTCAAATTATATGCCTTATCGACAGTTAATCTTAAAATTGCAACTTCAATAGACGTGGGTATTTCGAGTATTTTAAATTTGAGTTACTAAAATACCTTACGAATTTATAATGATAGGAAAAATATTATAACCGGCTTTTATTCAAAAGTCCTATATTTTGTAATATATTGACGAAAATAGCCATAATATAAGGTAGACCGTAAAATATTGTTTAAAACTTTCAAAATTTTGCCGAGTTTTATCAATCTTAACATACTCGGAACTTAACAGATATATTATTTCTGAAACTTAATATTATAAGCTTAAAAACGCACTAATAAAACATAAATATAGACATAACGTTACAGCTAACATGTGTTTAATTATTAATAAAAATAGTTTAAAGTACGTCAGAGCTAAACTGTTGAATTATGTAGAAGTTAGACATTGAATTTATTGGCAAAACGTCTCGAGTTCAACACAACACACCCACTACCACACGTTTAAATTTGCGTTGTAGATAAAAAAATCACACGTAGATTCGCCGATTAACACGCTTACAACACAGATAAAGGTACAAAACTATGAAATAACACTTTACATTCCAAATTGGGGTCGTTTAAAACACTTTTTCACCATAAATTAACACTAAATTCACAATGTTGTATCCAAATTTTACTTCCCGCGCAATTTGACATCTGCGCGCGCCGCACTCGGACACAAACTGGGCTATTCTTGTAAAAGGCACATGACACTAGCAGCGGAAAAGCGCTACATAGCGGTTACACTACGGTTATGAAACTGTTATTTAAAAGGAATGACTTTAAAAATAATTTACATAAGTGTTATATAATATTACTTCTAGAGCACAGTGATTGTGCTTTCGCCTCGAAATTGGATAGTCGAGGATTCGATTCCGCCAGAAACCTTCTCGATTGCTATATAACTCTTGTATCGAGATACGACTAAGATTTTAAACTAAATACATAACATTATTTGCGATGTAATGCTTCAGTGAACATATCAGAAAAATTTGAAACACTCAAATTTTCACAATATTATATCAAAGATAGGTAAATAATAGATAGCCATAGTTCTATCCGCAAACACATTTAAAAGCACTTTTAAGCGTTTGGCGATATAAAAGCCATTCGTTATCTTTCAACAGCCTAATAAACATATTACTTCAAATAATCTTTACATTCTTCAATACATACTGAGTAGTTAATTTTACTTCAACTATCATACACTTCCTTTTTTACTGCGTTATCTGGATAAATCTGTCCCATATATTATTTATATACATATCTCATAATCTATTCTAATTACTGATTATTACTTCATTTGACGTTTCATATCTACGTAAAGCTAACTGATAAAGGACTAAAAACAACAAGGCTTAGAGCCTACAAAAATAAAAATTTACACAACTTTTTTCTCTTTACAATATTAGCAAAAGTAAATTAACAGATGAATAATTAACATTCAATCATTCTTTGAACAGCACTTAGATTACACCCTGCGCTAGAACAAAATTGAATGTAATATACCTATCTTTTATCCCGGTATAGCGAAGGACGTAAATGACAATACTCCTATACTAATACTAAAGGCGGCTTCAGGTTCTCCTAGGTTCTGTCTATCCTAAAAGCGATTGGATGTGAGTGTATGTATGTACAGATGATATCTCAATACAACATACCGTGCAAAGCGCACCGAACATTACATATGTTCCTAATCAATCAAATTATCGCTTCCAACCTAATCAGCTGATTACGTTATCTATGAAGTAATCCATGAATTTTCAGTTTAATTGTGTATCACAAAAATACTATTAGTCAGCTAAGTTAAGTTTAACAATGATAGATTTAACTGTATATTATAGCAATGTTATGTATGATCTTATAAAAGATAATATTGATTTATTTCTTTAGTAACCTTTATTAAAAGCTTCAGCAATTCTTATGATGACAATGATAAAATACAAAAATTATTCTTCTATAATTACTTTAATATTTAAGTAAATTCTGCAGTGTATTAAATGCCTATTCCTAACTAAATAGGGATTATAAACGTAAATACACACGTAAACGATTTATCAATAATACAAATTGATTAATCTTTTCACTTCATTAACATGTACTCATTTATTCCTTAAGTATTTAATGATTTGAGTGGTATATATTTTAAACGCAAGATTACGATAGTTTTTTTCAGGGTATCATCACCTAGCGTTACAGACTAGTCAGATATACACCACTAATAAACTGATAAAATAATAAAAAATACTTTTAAACGAAATATTCAAAATAAAGATATTGATAGAATCGAAGACGGAATCTCTAAAACGTAAACAAATTCCTTCACAGCCAACATATAGCAATGATATATGTCTATGATTTATAGCAGAAAAAAGTATAAATAATCATTTAAATCAATTTCCGTAATACCACCGCTAGATCTATCCGCTCGCCCGCTAGCCAACGCACACATTCTTACATAACCCGCCAACAAGTTGGTAACAAAACGACCCAATACCACTAACACACAGACCGAGTTATCGTAAGAGCGAGACGGGTATACGTTGAATAAAATTTCCTCGAAAATTTTTATCACACTTCGATTAGTTTAAGAACATGTGGGGGTTAATTTAATTTAAGAAAATTACGTACTTATACACATTTTTCTATACTAGGTATATATAATATGTACATAGTTAGTTTTATAAGAACTTCAAAAATTTATTTAACCTTCAAATTAATCGGATATAAGCTCAATGTGACCTACAGTTTAACGACCGACAATTCCTATTCCTTAGGGACTTAGTTGTATTGATTATAGGATATATAGTGACTGAACTCCGTATTGAAGAGGTACTTAACTTTCCTTATCAACAACGCATGAGTGTAATTTCTAAGTGACAGATAAAGGAAAAGTATTTTCGCATAGGTGGTTATTGGCCGAGCTAACTAAACATGCAATAAGTTCGCCTAATGCTGATATGGCGGCGTTGGTATTCATAAAATAAATATTTAATATTATATGCATACAATACACATGCTACGTACATATGTTATAAACCACATTACGAATTTCATAATTATGTTATGTCATAGAAAAGGGGAATTATTTAGAATTATAAGTATAAATAAAAAGATTGATATTTGATATACGAAGATAGACACGTGCTAAACGAAATTTTGAACGACTTTCAAATTGTCGCAGTTAGTTTACCGTTACTTAAAGGTTATGCGATGGAATTTCTACTTATTTATGTTGGATGCAGTGTCTGTTGTGAGTTTTTTTTGTTCGACATAGTTCGACTATTTTTATTACTGTCTTCTTTGAAAACATTCTGTCTTGCATAGCAAAAAACAATTATATTACATTTGCTGCCGTCTAATTGTGAGGTATTGCACTAGTATTTATTTCAATATTTAAGTGTTTATTTCAATACTAAATAAACATAACACAAAATTTTCGCATCTTGCAAATGAATATCAAATATATGATCTCGGTGACATAAATAATTTATTTATTAATTGAGCCACGTTGTCCAGGTACAATTTGGAAACGAGCAAATTAATAAACACCTATCGATACGCCATATTATCACTACATCTTATCGCCAATCATAAATCGAAACCTTGAATCCATCTTTGTCTTTCCGTCCGAAGCCCGACCGAACTGACAACTCCGTTCTGACCAGAATAGCGACGCGTAAACACCGCGTGGCAACTGACAGACCACGTTGCCTCTACGCCGGTATATGCGTCTCTCTCTATCTGCGCGCTTATCTGTATTTTTATCCCTTTCTTCGAGTCGAGAAATCGAAATTTTTCAGATCACGTGTCTTGGGTTAAAACTTTATATTCTTTTAAAATATCAAGTATTTATTATAATAATATGTTTTTATTTAGTTTTATATGCTATTTCGTTATCAATACTCAACTATACGGGCTACAGATACTAAACTATTACAATAAAATGAAAACTTTTGAGGTTATGTTTTCTGCATCACGTAGACACTAATTTACAAGCACGTTACGCTTAACTGCACAATGAACGAAATAATTTACAAGAATTATAACATACACACGTTTACCCTTTCGGGGTGGACAGAACTTCGCAAACCTAATACATACACATTTATTAAACATATCCCCTCTGTCACGTACGCCACATTCCCCTCAAAACAGCAGCTATTAGATACATACACATCACGCCTGATTCCCAGTAGAGGGATACGCATAGATCACGGATCCCCATTTATCTCGATCCTGACAGACTTTCGCTTCATTGACACTCATACATCTTCTCATACACACTCGGCGGTTATAGGTACTCCTAACGTCACCCTTTTTCAATATAGCGTCTATCTGACTGTTATATGTCTTATTGGGCCGGCTCCTACGTAACCGCTCTTCCACTTCACTTACATATATTCCTTTTGTCAATCTGCTATCATTATATACTTACATATTTGTTAACATATTCAATCCCCTCAGTTTCGTAATATGCCACATTTATTTATTTAAAAGGTAACAAAACAGTAAGTAACCAGTTATAGATACAGTAATTAAGAGTGAGAGACACAGAGTAATTCGACGTAGCTCAGTTGTTTGGGGCTTGGCTCTGTATCAGTGGGTACAGGGTTTAAATCCCGCTTGAGCATGTACCAAGGGAAATGAAGTTTAATGAATTTGTATGTACATTTTCGTAATAAAAACACTTTACGAAATGCATCGAATTAGACGGCGAGGGAAAATATCGTGAAGAAACCTACCTGTTCGTCGAACAGGTAAAGTTTGTACTTGTAATTTGCGACATGACTTATCACCTGTCACATTGAGTAGTCTATCTGGTCAACACGTGGGTTCGAGGTGTCCATAGAATTACTACCTTCGCAATTGCGGAGATGGACACCTGAACCTCTGACTGCCCTGCAAGGGTTAATGGTCGTGAATGCGTTTGTTTTTGTTTGTAATTAAGAGTATATGTCCACAATGCAGCTATAAGCATCCATTTACATCCCAAACTAGCAATGGCCGTCGTTTTCAATGACTTCTAGTTCATTCACACTTTTCATCCACACAAAATGGTCAGGTTACATAACGGACAGCTGTGCCTACGAAACACGCCTTTTTTCCGGTATGTCGTAAGAGGCGACTAAGGGAAAAGGGGTTTTGGCTTGTTTGAGTTCAATATTTTTTATAGTCTTTCAATTGTACTACTAAATATGCATAATATTTGCGTCTTTAGCTTCCTAACGAGATAGATAGGGGGTATCGAATATATAAAGGGACTTAACTAGGATTTTGGCTTATAGCTTATCTATACGAAATAGATACACAGATAATAAAATACAAACGACTGGTGGTAAGACATGGCGACATTACAACCAATACACAACCAATAACTTTTACCCGTTCGGGGTCTGTATAATATATGAAACGATATTATGTTCGCTAGTATCTGACTACCCCTAAAAGTTTTACGTTAAGATTATGTATGTTGTAAATTCGACGTAGCTTAGTTGTTTGGAGCTTAACTTTGTATCAGTGGTTACAGGGTTCAAATCCGCTGAAGCATGTACCAATGGAAATGAAGTTTAATGAATTTCTATGTACATTTTTGTAACAAAATACATTTGCAAAATGCACTGAATACTGCGGTGAGGGAAAACATCGTGAGGAAACCTACTATGGCTTATCACCTGTCATATTGAGTACTGACTTGGCCAACACGTGGGTTCGAGGTGTCCATAGAATTACTACCTTCGCAATCGCGGAGATGGAAACCCGAACCTCTGACTACCCCGCAAGGGTTAATGGTCGTGAATACGTTTGTCTTTTCCACTAGCCCCTTGCACAAAGAAACGGGTTTATCTAAAGGGCATTTACACACTCCCGCACCGAGTAAACATAATTTTTTATCGGCCCCAAACCTTGAACTTTGGAAAATGTCGCAAACTATCAACGCGGCTTAAATTTTGTCCTTATATCACTTTCAAAAGTGTATATTAGTATTGACTTTATCATACTAGGTTCCGGATTCGATTCCCGGTTGATACATACATAATATATATTATTTCTTATGTAAATCGGAGGCATAACATACATATATTCACGCCTCTAAGTCCCCAACGGGATAGACAGAGACTATTAGGCCACCCGGAACGGGTGACAAATCTCTTGCTTCAATCACGCCCATTAACCTTCTCATACATGCTCTTCTGTTCTTCACGCTACACCCGCCTTGAGAAGAATGTCTCCAATTTGATCTGTATAAGTTCTACGCGGCCAACCCAAAATATTTAATGATAATTATATTGACAGAACCAAAAAACCCGAAGAACTATGATCAAAAATTATGACCCTTAAACGTAATACATATTTCTGTAAAAATAACCCATTGTGCTAATAGGCGACTATAACGCGCGTGTGTGTATGCTTCGTTATGCAAACAAATAGATCGGTTACGCAATACGAAATGTTGACCTTGGCTTCGTAATACCTACGTCTGAACATGTGTTCACACGATTCGGTACGTTTTGGGTGAAAATGTCGCCGTGCGGAAATATCATGTCTGCATGGTTCTATCCACCCCGAAAGGTATTAAAGGACGTGAATGGATATTTCAAACCGCTGTAGCATTGTGTTATACACCAGCTATCATTCGATCACCGAAGTTAAGCAACCTGGGCTTTGCGAACTAACTGGATGGGTAACCATCTAGATTGTGAAATTGCTGTTATATCAGTGAGATACAACAGTAATAAATAGCTATCGTGCTAGCTGGGACGTCAGAAGAATGCTAACTAGCTGCCGTTCTTCCAGGCATGTCGTAAGGCGACTAAGGGACTAGGAGTAATTTGAATCTATTAGGCCATGTACTAGCAAATTGTTACTAAAGTTCTTAATAACATCGCAACCCGATCGTATGAATTTTCATGCTAAACAATAACCTAAGTTAATATTGTATCTCAGTCGTCTATGGTGCATCAACAAAGTCAGGAGCTCAGTGAAAGTTGAAAATACAAATAATTATTTTCGACTGAATATTTAGTCAATTGTGATGCCAAATTGGCTAAATATGTTTGCTTTGGGATTATATTTGGATCTTCAACTGGAACGAACCGAAGAACAAGGAAGAGAAGAATTGGAGCTTTGGTTTGGTTTGGCTTCGGTTTTAGCGGCTGGCGGCGTTGGTGTAACCATAGCGATGGAATAACAAAGTGCAAACGCCGTGGCATCAGTGTTTGTACTTCAGCCGACATAACCTTAGTGGTGAATGGCTTAATAAAGAATTAAAAATATATATATATTGTATCTCGGAGATTCACACGAAAGTAATTTTTGTACCTGTCACATTGGATACTGATCAGGTGAAAAAGGTGGGTTTCAAATGGCCAAAGACCATAACAATGCTTAGTTGATGGTGGACACTTCCCGTACAGGAAAAAACACAAATACCAACCACATTACATTCATGTTTACACCTATACATTCCAGGAAAATTATAGTTTCATAAACTAAGCTACATAGACATACATTCATATTGACACTCATACACACTCGGCGGTTATAGGCACTTCTAACGTCACCCTGTTTCAATATGGCGTCTATCTAACTGTCATATGTCTTATTGTCGCCAAGTGTAGAGATCCCGCCACATAAGGTGGCAGTAGCCAAACTTGGAACTAAATTTGACGTTACCGCCATTGCGTGTTATTTTGTATGAAAGGTAAATTTAGTATTACCAGCGTTGTGTTTTTTGCCCACTCTTTGTAATTTTTATGTTTGTTAAGGGTGATTATAATAAATTGATTTCCGGAGTTTCTTGTTAGTTCTTCTCCAAGCTAGGGTCTCCGCTGATCTAACCTCGGTAAAAAATATGTAAAGACAATGCTCAGTGCCATGTTTGAAATAATAGTTTTTAGAGATTCGCGATTTATACTCATGATATAAGATATAAGGGTGTGTATAAGATTGATTGCAGCTGTGGGAAATCCTACGTCGAACACACTAAACGGTCTATTGCGGACAGAGTGAAGGAACACATAATATATGTAATATATAATAAGAAGGATAAGTCCCGTTAATTATTAATCATGTTTGAAATAGTTTAATAAACATATTTTGACTTTGATATATTAATTTGTTTTATTTGAGTTTATAGCTCTGCAACCAAAGACCGTTACAAATGAAACCTATAATGTATCGAGCCGTATGGCACAGTGAGTGCTAGTTTTGGCGTGTTTACTGGTAACACTGAATTACGCGACTGTGGCGACGCCTCCAACTGCCACCTTATGTGGCGGGATCTCTAAGTGATATTAAGCCATCTTAAAGAAAACGTGATGCATGTTAAGTCTTGTCCACTATTTTGTGGATATCGGGATTGAGTTATTATTTACAAGGGTGTGAAAGTAAGTACACGATTTACACAAAATTATCGTTACCCAAACCATAGACAGAGTCTTATAGAAATAAAATATAATAAAAAAATTGCTAAAATAATAAATTTGGAATTCGACGTAGCTCAGTTGTTTATAGCTTGGCTCTGTATCAGTGGGTACAGGGTTCAAATCCCGCTTAAGCATATACCAAGGGAAATGAAGTTTAATGAATTTCTATGTATATTTTCGTAATAAAAACACATTTGCGTAATGCATCGAATTAGACGGTGAGGGAAAACATCGTATTATGGCGGGGTAGTCAGAGGCTTGAGTGTCCATCTCCGTAATTTCGAAGGCATGTTAGGTATGGGTCACTCGAAGCCCGCGTTACACTAGATAGACAGCACCCAACGTGATAAGTAGTGAACCGTATCGTCGTATATAGGCACTGGTTACCTATCCCTCGGGATAGGAAGGTTTCGTCACGATGTTTCATGTTTACATTCAGCTAATGTTTACGTACACCTGTATGAAATTATTAACATACACACATACATACATCCTTTGGCCACTTTCCAAATGCACTCAGTGACAATCAGTTATTGATCACCTTTAATGACACTGACGTTCTGTTCAACCTTGCCGGGATAACGGACGTGATCGTGTTTTTATTTAACTTAGTTCATCACTACATAGTATAAAACATAGTCGCTTTCTCTGTCCCTATGTCCCTTTGTATGCTTAAATCTTTGAAACTACGCAACAGATTTTGATGGGGTTTTTTTTAATAGATAGAGTGATTCAAGAGGAAGGTTTATATGTATAATAACATCCCTTAAATAGTAGAGTAGGCTATATATTTTATACCCGTGCGAAGCCGGAGCGGGTCGCTAGTTATTAATAACAACAATGCACTTTCTCTATATTGTATAGTGTCAAAATTGACAATCTATACACTCGGCGGTTATACGTACTTCTAACGTCACCCTAGTTCAATATATCATCTATCAATTAAGATTGTCTTATTTGTCAAAGTATGTAATTTTATCAAAGTATATTGAAACAAATAGCTTCGTGATCTCTGCCTACCCTTCAGTAGGCAAACGGGCATGATGAATACATAAATACATGTATACCTCTACGTCCCCAACGGCATAGGCAGAGACTATCAATCGCCACCAGGAACGGGTGACAAATCTCTCTTGCTTCACTCAGAACCATTAACCTTCTCATACATGCTCTTCTGTTCTTCACAACTTACACACGCCTTGAGAAGAATGTCTCTAATTTGATGATGAATGAAAAAAAATACCAGAAGTCAATCTAATCTATTGGCTAGCAACTTATCACAAAAATTCCATATAATTTCCCGTTTTAAACTGAATCATAAAATAAAGTGTCTAGTAAAGTACACGAGGTGTGAAGCAAGAGATTTGTCTTTAGTGGCGATCTAATCTCTGCCTTTTCCATTGGTACAGCAACGTGAAATGTATGTACGTAGAGTACCCGCCACATAAGGTGGCAGTAGCCAAACTTGGAACTAAATTTGACGTTTCCGCCATTGCGTGTTATTTTGTATGAAAGGTAAATTTAGTATTACCAGCGTTGTGTTTTTTGCCCACTCTTTGTAATTTTTATGTTTGTTAAGGGTGATTATAATAAATTGATTTCTGGAGTTTCTTGTTAGTTCTTCTCCAAGGGTCTCCGCTGAACTTCTTCTTCTCAATCGTTACGCTCTTATCAGAGCGGTCGTGGTCTTCATGACGTGGCATCTTGAGCAGCCGAAATGGTTAGTGAACTAACCTCGGTAAAAATATGTAAAGACAATGCTCAGTGCCATGTTTGAAATAGTTTTTTTACATACATACATACACATCACGCCTGATTCCCTGTAGAGGGGTAGGCAGAGATCACGGATCCCCATTTGTCCCGATCCTGACAGACCACTTTCGCTTCATTGACATTCATACATTCTCTAATACACTCTCGGCGGTTATAGGTACTCCTAACGTCACCTTTTTTCAATATAGCGTCTATCTGACTGTTACATATATGTCTTATTAGGCCGGCCCCTACGTAACCGCCCTTCCACTTCACTCATATATATTCCTTTTGTCAATATATAGTTTTTTTAATTTGTACTTAGATCATAAAATAACTTTCAAAGAGAGCTTATGATAGGGCCTATTTTGAATAAAAATATTTTGACTTTTGACTTTGGTATATTAATTTGTTTTATTTGAGTTTATAGCTCTGCAACCAAAGATCGTTACAAATGAAACCTCAATATAATGTATCGAGCCGTATGGCACAGTGAGTGCTAGTTTTGGCGTGTTTACTGGCAACACTGGATTACGCGACTGTGGCGACGCCTCCAACTGCCACCTTATGTGGCGGGTACTCTATATAATATATTTGTACACATAATATAATTAATACGTGTAGGTTCCACTTCAACAGGGATTAAGCGACAAACGTATGTACATACATACATATATGTATGACGCTCTCATCCTATCGCATCGGCCCAATGTCATTGGACTGTGAGTTTATTTTTGTTGTCATTCCCGAGACGCCTACGACCGTCCAAGGCGGGACGAGTGCCTGCCTAATCATACACATATATATATGTATATGTCTACGGGAATATTCCATATCAAATCCATAAAAAAGACGAACGTGTTCACGACCATTAACCTATGCGGGGTAGTCAGAGGTTCAGGTATCCATCTCCGCAACCGCGGAAGTAGTAATTCTATGGCTACCTAGAACCCACATGTTAACCAGATAGTACTCAATGTGGCAGGTGGTAAGCCTTGGCGCCATTTACAAGCACTAACTGTTACCTGTTCGGGGAACAGGTAAGTTTGCTCACGATGTTTTCCCTCACCGTAATATTCGACTCATTTCGGCAATGTACTTTTATTACGAAAATGTACATAGAAATTCATTAAACTTCATTTCCATTGAGACATGCCTCAAGCGGGATTTGAACCCTGTACACACTGAAACAGAGTCAAGCCCCAAACTTCACACTGTAACTGATCTGATATTGAACCGTTATTTTGCAAAAAGCATTACTGGACTAAGGCCCCTGTTTTAAAAAAGGACGATTACTGTTCATCATAATACTAGACTAAAACTTACCTTTTGATTGAGTTTAGGTGTTTTGTTCGCTTTGACTATAGTCGGTTTCAAGATGGGCGGTTGCGGCGGCAGTGGTTCTGTAACAATAAAGATAATACGCTTATCTTGAGGGTCTGGGTTCGATACCGTAGTTATATCTTAGGAAAATATAAACCTTTGCCTGCAAGCCAGATCATTCAATGACAAATCTATGTGTTCTATGGTTACATCGCAACTCATTTAAATTCAAAGGGTGACGTTAGAAGTACCTATAACTGCCTGAGTGTGATAGAGGTGTATGAGTGTCAATGAAGCGAAAGTGGTTTGTCAGGATCGGGACAGATGGGGATCCGTGATCTCTGGCTACTCCTATACAGATAATGTGGCGTGATGTGTATGTATGTACCTCCACGATTGCGGACATGGAAACCTGGGGCCTTACTCCACTAATCCATTGTAGGCACAATTCACTTCAGTATCGATACAGCAATACTTTGAATTGATACCTGAAGTATTACTGTATCGATACTGAAGTAATATTGTGCCTACAATGCATTAGTAGAGTAAGGCCCCTCAACTTTTGACTACCTCTAAACGATCGTGAACGCTTGTCTCTTCACTACATAGTATAAAACAAAGTCGCTTTCTCTGTCCCTATGTCCCTTTGTAGGCTTAAATCTTTGAAACAACAACAACACACAGATTTTGATGCGTCTTTTTAAGTAGATAGAGTGATTCAAGAGGAAGGTTTACATGTATAATAACATCCATTAAATAGTGGTGTAGGCTATATATTTTATACCCGTGCGAAGACGGAGCGGGTCACTATAGTACATTCGCATTAAGAAAATAGTGATGTCATCATATCCCGACGATTTGACCAATGAGACGTGACAACTGTCGTCTGCAATTGGTCGATGTGAATTGTTTTTTCATTTACTAATAATAATAATAATAATTCTTTATTGACATTCCACATTATACAAAAGTTAAAAAAAAGACATATAAAATTAACAATTACAATAAAATTCCAAATTACAATTAAATGTCAGTTACATTAAGCGCGCGGTGGAGATCCCAAATGGCGTCCAGCTCGGCGGGAATCTACGGAGCGCGAGCTCAGTAAATCTGCCGATTTTCAGCTGGCGGCTCACAGAGGGTAATATAGTAGATACATAAATTCAAAAATATAACG
Source organism: Leucoptera coffeella (assembly GCA_030578115.1). Taxonomy (NCBI): domain Eukaryota; kingdom Metazoa; phylum Arthropoda; class Insecta; order Lepidoptera; family Lyonetiidae; genus Leucoptera; species Leucoptera coffeella. Next base: position 182,196 of record JAMBLF010000375.1, read on the forward strand.
GTGAGTAAAATGTGAAGTGAATTACGTGTACATAAACTATTATTAAAACTATAAATACGAGTGAGTGTAATGTACTTACTAGAGTACCCGCCACATAAGCTGGCAGTAGCCAAACTTGGAACTAAATTTGACGTTTCCGCCATTGCGTGTTATTTTGTATGAAAGGTAAATTTAGTATTACCAGCGTTGTGTTTTTTGCCCACTCTTTGTAATTTTTATGTTTGTTAAGGGTGATTATAATAAATTGATTTCTGGAGTTTCTTGTTAGTTCTTCTCCAAGGGTCTCCGCTGAACTTCTTCTTCTCAATCGTTACGCTCTTATCAGAGCGGTCGTGGTCTTCATGACGTGGCATCTTGAGCAGCCGAAATGGTTGGTGAACTAACCTCGGTAAAAATATGTAAAGACAATGCTCAGTGCCATGTTTGAAATAGTTTTTTTACATACATACATACACATCACGCCTGATTCCCTGTAGAGGGGTAGGCAGAGATCACGGATCCCCATTTGTCCCGATCCTGACAGACCACTTTCGCTTCATTGACATTCATACATTCTCTAATACACTCTCGGCGGGTATAGGAACTCCTAACGTCACCTTTTTTCAATATAGCGTCTATCTGACTGTTACATATATGTCTTATTAGGCCGGCCCCTACGTAACCGCCCTTCCACTTCACTCATATATATTCCTTTTGTCAATATATAGTTTTTTTAATTTGTACTTAGATCATAAAATAACTTTCAAAGAGAGCTTATGATAGGGCCTAATTTGAATAAAAATATTTTGACTTTTGACTTTGGTATATTAATTTGTTTTATTTGAGTTTATAGCTCTGCAACCAAAGATCGTTACAAATGAAACCTCAATATAATGTATCGAGCCGTATGGCACAGTGAGTGCTAGTTTTGGCGTGTTTACTGGCAACACTGGATTACGCGACTGTGGCGACGCCTCCAACTGCCACCTTATGTGGCGGGTACTCTAACGTCTCATTGGCCAGTTTAACCTCTGATTATCATGACGTCACTATTTACTTAACGCGAATAGCCTATAGTTTGTATGTAAACAAAGGGTGAATCCAACCTGGGCACTCACCAACGGGAACATGACTAGGGAGCACCCTGCCTTGTTGTTGAGGCTGCAGCGGCGCTCGCCTCTCTTCCGGGACAGGCAGCGGCGGAGGCCCGGACGCCGGCGTCGGGCGAACCTGCAGCGACACCTGTAATTGCATAACAGGGATTAATAAGATAATATATAATATAAAAATACATTTACGGAATGCGTCGAATACTTCGGTGAGGGAAAACATCTCGAGGAAACCTACCTGTCACATTTAATACTGACTATCTGGTCAACACGTGGGTTCGAGGTGACCATAGAATTAGTACCTTCGCAATTGCGGAGATGGACACCTGAACCTCAGACTACCCCGCATGGGTCGTGAACGCCTTGTTTTTTTTACCTCTCTTTTTTTTTCTTTTTTTTTGGTATGTAATATTAATATATTATATAATAGGAGAGTACATACAAAAGTGAGGGTATATAAAAATGACACAAGAGATTTGTCAGGTTCAAAGTGCCGATCGATTACTTGCCTATCCTATTGGGACGTAGAGGCGCGTATATATGTATATAGGCATATATATTCATACATAGCATACACATAAACCTCAGACTTGTAATCACAAATACTAAAACTGCAACGGGTAATCCCTACAACAATTTACACTCGATACATAAGGAAAAACTCAAATTAAACGCAGGCACTGATTTAAAGTCAATCTTTCCTGTCCTGTGCTAGTCTGATACGTAAATTGAAAAACTAGCTGCCTCTCCAGCCTGCCAAAGGTACTTGTAGTTTATCACTACATAGTATAAAACAAAGTCAATAGTCAATATAAACAAAGTCACTAGTTTGTATTAAGAAAATAGTGACTCCAAGATTTAACCAATGAGATTTTGTAAGAGTTATCTGTTATTGGTCAATGTGACTTCTTTTTTCATTAACTAACGTGTCATTGGTCATTTTAACCTCTGAATATCATAACGTCACTAGTAACTTAACGAGAATAGCCTATAGGGTACAAATTGTAAGGCGACTAGGGGACTAGGGGTAAATGGAATCTATTGGGCAACCTAGCAACCTGTCACCTGTTTCATTATGACATCGCAATCCTAATATTACTGCTAAGATATTATATCTCCAAGTTTTTTAACCACCCCAAAAGGAATTAAAGGTGAATGTCGTAGCAGTCGTCTAATGGACTAGGGGTAAATGGAATCTATTGAGCAACCTAGCAACCTGTCACCAATGTTCCATTATGACATCGCAACCCCAATATTCATGCTAAGAAGTGACCTAGAAGATATTATATTTCCAAGGTTCTATCCACCCCGAAAGCGATTAAAGGACATGAATGTATATGTATGAATACACATATTCACTATGTATCTTGATGAGAAATCTTCGCCACATTGAACAATCTGTTCCCATCTCTTGCTTCACTCACACCCATTAACCTTCTCATACATGCTCTTCTGTTCTTCACACTACTACACCTTGAGAACCTCTCCAATTTGATCTGTTTATATTCGACGTGTGTATATGGCGGCTGTAGCCCAGTGGGTAAGACCTCGGACTGAGAAAAGATTCTAGGTTCAAATCCCGGCTCTGTCATGTACGAAGGAATGAAATTTAAATATGTGTTTTTCATTTACGTACATAATTTACAGTCGCTAACGGTGAGGGAAAACATCGTGAGGAAACCTGCCTATCCCTCGGGATAGGTAATAGCCAGTGCCTATATACGGCGATACAGTTCACTACCTGTCACGTTAGGTGCTATCTATCAAGTGAAACGCGGGCTTCGAGTGACCCATACCTAACATGCCTTCGAAATTTCGGTGATGGGCATTCAAGCCTCTGACTACCACGCCATAATAAAAAAGGGAGTGTGTATACACAAGTCGTGAAGCGTATGTTATGTATATGTGACTAGTTATTCTATTTCGTAGATAAGAGCCAGATTCGGCCAAGGTTGTCTAATCTATAGGTCACTGTTACTGGCATGCCTTTATGACTATAACCGCCGAGTGTGAGTGCGGTGGTGTGTGGATGTTAGTGAACAATACGGAGAAGTGGAAAAGTCTTATTTGTGTTTGTATCAGTGGGTACAGGATTCAAATCCCGCTTGAGCATGTACCTATGGAAATGAAGTTTAATGAAGTTCTATGTACATTTTCGTAATAAAAATACATTTACGAAATGCGTCGAATACTACGGCGAAGGAAAGCATAATGAGGAAACCTACTAATAGCTAGTAATCATAAATGGCGACATGGCTGAACACCTGCCACATTGAGTACTGACTATCTGGTTAATACGTGGGTTCGAAGTGGCCATAGAATTACTACCTTCGCAATTGCGAAGATGGACACATGAGCCTCTGACAACCCCACAAGGTTTAATGGTCGTAAACGCGTTTGCCTATATCTTTTTTGTTTGTATTTCCTGAATTCTAGAGTAAATCGTTTATAACTGGATTAAAGCTTATTTAAGCTACTCGTTACAATCGTTGAACAGAGACGGATTTTCATTTTCTTTACTTTACAGGTACTTGATTCAAAAACATTAATGCCCTCTCATATTATTATATAGTATTTCAATTAGTTTTTAAACATATATCCAATCCAAATATTATAATAAAATAGCTTATATAATGTAAAAATATTTTAACACTGTATAATCATCATAATTTTAAACTAACTTATGCAATAAAAAACAATTCAAAAATCAAAACCGTCAGTGTTCTACTATCATGACGTACTGTTCGTAGATAGTAACCAAAGTGGCGTAATGTCTTAAGTCTCCGTATATAGGCACTGACCATTGCCTGTTCCAAGAAATAGGCAGGTTATGCACGATATTATGTCTCATCATATGGTTAATCTACTCAAACTCTTTCTCATACATACATAATACTTATGAATGACCATTCATTCGTTGTCGAATGAAATACTTACATATTACTCATTCATTCATTGGTGGTGACATAATACCTCCTTTTACACATACATACATTTTGCAGTATATTATCGAAGTTATGATGACAACAATATGAAAGATTGGTAACTGACTATCATACTATGTAATAGATTCCATTCACCTGTTATTCCCTTACACCCCTAATGTAATATTTGCTAACCTGAGACTTAATGTGTATATGTATTATCGCTTATTACAACAGACTACTATAGATAGAAGAGCATGTATGAAAAAGGTTAATGTGTGCCTATGGCGAGATATGTCACCCATTTAATTCAAGGTGGCGAACGATAGTCTCTGCCTATCCCTTTAGGCGTAATTATGTATGTGTACTAGAGAGTTAAATATACTTATATATAATACGTTTTTTTTTAAATTATACCAATTTTGAGATATTTTGTGTTTGATTTCGACGCGAAAATTTAGTTTCTTTACGTTTTGTAATCCCGCTAATATGCCTCTCGACTCAACCATACCCCTTTCAAATTATTATCTTTAACACAGTTACATACATAACGAAAGACACATATTCCTACAACACGAGGAAGCGCCGATACTCTGTCAGCACACACTAAGATAGCGAACGACCTTGTACCGCCGAAAACAGTGTACGTCACAATGCGATAACACCCATCCATCTTGCTACCTAAGACTTGTTAAATGTGGAACGGGTTATAACCGCATTGATAATGTAGGGTATAGCAGGGTTCGATTCCCGGTTGAGTCAAATTGGGTTTTATTTTACTCATATATATGCTATATCCTTTACATACAGACATGTCTCTATTTCTCGATTAGAAATATCTCAGACAAAATACCTTACAACCAATACCCGATCACCTATATGAGGTCGTGATAGCAATGATATAATGTACATTCTCGTAATAAAAATAAATTTACGAAATGCGTCAAATACTACGGTGAGGGAAAACATCGTGATGGAACTTATCTGCTCGCCGAACAGGTAATAATAGTTAGTGCTTGTAAATGACGAGACGGCTTACCTCCTGTCACATTGAGTACTGACTATCTGGTCAACGCGTGGGTTTGAGGTGGCCATAGAATTACTACTCGATTGCGGAGATGGATACCTGAACCTCTGACTTAATGGTCGGGAACGCGTTTGTCTTTTTTTGATACAATATGGCAAACAGGTTGCTAGGTCATCAACTCAATAGTTCCCAATAAATCAATTGTACTTTGATAAATAAGAAGTATAATCGAAGAGCTAACAATCTGTCACCAATATCCAATATCAATGCTATTACAATTCTAAGTTAAACGTAACGAATGCTTGAAAAGTTAGCAACAAGGAAAATTAATGAATATTCATCGAAAATTGTTTCGGTTTGAGAGTCAGTATTTTTTATGAGTAATTTTGTAATGGCGAAATTTGTCACCTGTTTGTCACTTGTACTTAAGCGATATAGAACTGATATACTGCAAAAGCATTAGTTGACTTGGACCCCAGATTCATCATACCACCATTCAGTCATCCCTTAGTCACCCCCTTTATCATGCCTCTACGTCCCTAACGGGATAGACAGAGACTATTAGGCCACCTGGAACGGGTCACAAATCCCTTGCTTCACTCACACCCATTAACCTTCTCATACACGCTCTTCTGTTCTTCACTAACACCATAAACCATCCTAACGTTCAATCAGTGCTCGAGTACAGCAAGTAACGTAGCTATAAATAGCCCATCCATAGCATAATTTTAATAATAGCTGACCGTGACTGCTTGGTGTTCGTGGTTAATTTTACGGCGTTACGTGTACTGTTATGATAAGGTGACGAAATAGTGACTTTGCCGACCTCCGTGGCGCGATCGGTTAGACACCTGAACGCTAATCGTGGGGTCCCAAAGATTCCCGGTGGAGGCAGAGTTATGAACTACGCTTTTCTTCTGCTTTCCAGTCTGCTCGTTGATTGTATATGCTATATATGTATTTAGCTATGTATATATTTGTTAAATATTTGACTAGTACCCTTAACTCAAGTCTTAAATGTACTTACCAAGGGGCTAGTTTAATTGGTGTAATAATGTACAAATATTATTATTATAGTGACTATTGATAACTTGGGACTCACATTAAGTATAAGTTACCTTTCTGTTATGTTAAAGAAGCCGTATTGAAATGTATATTAAATCTTCAATAGACATATTCACATATTGGCTGGCCCAAACCAAAACCTAGAAAGAGCCATTAAGAAAATTTTACAGGTGATCCAAAACAATCAAAATTACGTGCCTATGAAAAAGTAAAGTTACAAAAGTAATAAGTATAATATTTGGTTCTGAGTGCGTTAGAGCAGCCAGTGTTTTCGGATTGAACGCAGTTTTATATAAAATTACTAGCGACCCGCTCCGGCTTCTATTTAATGGATGTTATTATACATATAAACCTTCCTCTTGAATCACTCTATCAATTAAAAAAACCGCATCAAAATCCGTTGCGTAGTTTCAAAAATGTAAGCATACAAAGGGACATAGGGACAAAGAAAGCGACTTTGTTTTATACTATATAGTGAAGAAAGATCGCAAACAAAAAATGGTTTTGAAAACAAAATGGGTCTTACTAGGTTGTTGTTTGGGACTTCCGATATGACAGTCAGATAGATATATAAAAAAATAGTGACGCTAGACGTATGCCCTAACAAGAACCGTAATAATTATGCTAAACATGAAAACAAACAATATGAGAAAATGAAGTCCAAAAAGCGAGAGATTTGTCACGTTCCAGGTGGCGATTAGTCTCTGCATATCCTTTAGGGACGTAGAGGGATGTATACATCTATGTAGGTATAAGACTAACATAGAATGTTACTCCGAAATAACATTTAATATTCCTTGTTGTAAATTTAATGGCCTGCACTGTCTTTGTTTAGAAGAAAACACATTTTTTCACAATTTGGAAAGCGTCCAAATGTAGTAAAAACCATGACAACGCGGATCGCATCTCGACTGATAGGTATTAAGACTAACACTAGGCTATATACATACACATCACGTCCTATTCCCTGTAGGTAGAGATCACGGATCCACATTCGTCCCGATCCTGACAGATCACTTTCACCTTTTTTCAATATGGCGTATCTGACTGTCATATGTCTTATTGAGCCGAGCCCCTACGAAACCGTCCTTTTACGTCACCCACATGTATTCTTTTGTGAATCTGTTATCATTCATCCGTATAACATGTCCAAACCATCGAAATAACACCTACATCATAAATGTGTCTGAGAATTACCACACACAAAACACACCAATTAAGGAAAGACATTTTTTAGATTACTAGTCAAAAACTATTAAAACGGGTAATTACGAAAATAACAATCAAACACATATGTACCTATAGAATAATGACATTGCAAAAGGGACAGTAGGATTAATTAATTTTATAACTAGCTGCAATTCTTTTCAGAAATTCGTAGGACTTACTAGGGTAAATGGAATTAATTAGGCGAAGGGCTAGCAACCAATGTTCTATATAATATAAAAAGTGATACAACTTAAGTACACTCCAGTCCGTAAAGTATTAGAGGACTTAAATGTATATGTATGTATGTATAAGTATTCTGACATCAAATCCACTATACACCTACAGTAGGCACCGTAGCCATATCTTATCAATCAGAAAATGTTTTAAGAATTATTTATACCTTAGATAAAAATGTATTACCACATACACTGTTGCAAGATAATGTGTTTACAATGTGATAAACTCACCAATTGCAACTTTTTAGGGGCAATTAAATACGTACATCAACATTCACAGCCTTCAATCTGCTTTGGGGTTGATAAAACGTCAGAAACACAATATTTTATGGGTTTACTTTAACAAAAATCCAGTGGTGATTTACTGTATTCATAAGATTATTATATAAACTAGCAACCCACTCTGGCTTCGAATGGGTATAAAATATATAGCCTGCTCTACTATTTAATGGATGTTATTATACATATAAACCTTCCTCTTGAATCACTCTATCTATTAAAAAAAACCGCATCAAAATCCGTTGCGTAGTTTCAAAGATTCAAGCATACAAAGGTACATAGGGACAGAGAGAGCAACTTTGTTTTATACTATGTAGTGATGGTGACAGGAAAAGTAGTGTAAGAGCTTTGATTATATCCCTGATTTCTTTTAAGTAAAATTCATTACTTAACTATTTTGTTATTTCCTAAACTGTATAGAGATATGTGAAAAACACAACTGTTTTACCATACATACATATATTCACGTCTCTATATTCTCCACGGGCTAAGCAGACACTATTGATTGCCACCTAAATCTCTCTTGCTTCACTCACACCCAATAACCTTCTCATTCATGCTCTTCTGTTCTTCATACTACGTACACCCGCCTTGAGAAGAATGTCTCCAATATGATTTGTATACGTTTTATCGTTTGGCAATAATTAATTGAAGTGATCAAATACCCTAATTAAATTAAAATAGTATATGTCTAAAATCAATTAGTAATAATAATATTTTGGACTCTATTACTTCAATTGACCTAGCCCATTGGTAAGGTCATTTAAGACTTGTGTTAAGGGTACTAGTCAACATATATTTAAGAAATATAACATGTTATAGATAGAATTATTTGGCCACACACAACTTTGTAAACAAATATAACAACCTTTAACTACTCTACAGGTATAACAGTTAAAATTCATATGTTACAATTACTGCTATTCATTTACAATGTAATTCACCTACAACAATTACATTTAATGGTTTACGTACAACAACTGACAGATTGTGGCTAGATATAAAAGCAATTGAATCAAACGCTTCACAACTGTCCCCTCTTTGGGGTATTTAGAAACACGACTGACACATTTGTAAGATTATTGGCTATCGTACATACATACACATCACTCCTGATTCCCTGTAGAGGGGTAGGTAGAGATCACAGACCCCCATTTATCATCCCCATCCTGACAGACCACTTTCGCTTCATTGACACAATAAACTCAGTGGTTATGGGTATCACCCTTGAATCCTGACAGACCACTTTCACTTCATTGACATTCTTACATCTTCTCATACACACTTGGTGGTTAAAGGTACTCCTAACGTCACCCTTTTCAATATATCTATCTGACTGTTATATGTCTTATTGGGCCGGCCCCTACGTAACCACCCTTCCACTTCACTCACATATATTCCTTTGTCAATCTGCTATCATTCATCCACATAACATGTCCGAATTGGCTACCCTGATAAATGAACTATGTATACATTGTATTATATTCCTATTTGGGTTAAATTATGTCTTCTGTCATAGGACCTTAAAGGAAAACTTAGTAGGTGGACATTCAACCTCTGACTACCCCGAAAGGGTTGTATTATCGTGAAAGCATATGTATAGAATGTGTTTTGATGACTACATTTCTGACACAGTTACTTTTAGATTACAATTAATCACTTGACCTAAGTATAAATTGACGAGTAATCAAAATATTATCATAATAAGCTTTTAAAAGAGACAATATCATCAAATCCTAGTATAATACATTTCCTTATACATACATAAACATCATGCCTGTTTCCCTGTAGAGGGGTAGGCAGAGATTACGGATCCCCATTTGTCCCTATCCTGACAGATCACTTTCGCTTCATTGACACTCATACATCTTCTTATACACACTCGGCGGTTATAGGTAATTCTAACGTCACCCTTTTTCTATATAGCATCTATCTGTTCACTTCACTCACACATATTCCTTTTGGCAATCTAATACATTATAATTTCCTTATAATTTCCTATTATAACTAAATTTAGCTTAGAATAATGACCTTGCATTTTTGAGCTCACTTATCATACTAATGAAGACACTAGCATTAATTTTATGCCTAGAGATAATTTTAAGCGACACTTAGCGCCACCTAGTTATGTAACTGCTAAGCAACTGCAAAATCTCAGATAAGGTAAAATCATAAAGTACATAGTTACATACGTTACATATGTTTCAAAACTATTTGTTGTTTTGGGGTAGTGAGCAAGTTACTCTATATGCTATAGAAACAAATAAGAAATATTCTCAACCAATAACCCTTGCGGGGTAGTCATAGGTACCAAAATCTACCACATGTCTACAAAATATTGATTTTCAAAGCAGAAGGAAAATCAAACCTGGTACCTTCAATGGAATTTCGATTCAAGATTTATGTCCTGGCAAAGCTCTCAATAAACCCACTTAAATTTATAGTTGCTAAGCAACCACACACAATCTTAAAAGCTCAAAATCACTGTTATTTCTTACTAGCTCAAAAGAACTGTTACTTACTATACCTTTTTTACAAACAGAAATTTCATGTCATTCTTTGCAATTATATGACATAAAATAAATGTTTATTAAATTATAAACCCTTGTGAGGTAGTCACCGCTACAAATATCCTTTTATAACTGAAGAATTCATCATTGTATGACCAACCACCTTATGTTTAACAGATAGTCAGTACTCAATGTAACAGGTGGTAAGCCATGTCGCCATTTACAAGCCATATTAAGTAGAATAGGTACATATCTGTACTATGTTTTCCATTATTATTGAACAGCTGTATTTCGCAATGATTATGAAACAAAATCTTTCATAATCAAATGAAAAACTAATCAATCCTTGCTGCCAAATAAAATATGTAGGTGCTTCTCAATAAGACATATGACAGTCAGATAGACTCCATATTGATAAAAGCATTCTGTCGCTAGAAGTACCTATAACCGCAGAGTGTATTAGAGATCTATGACTATCAATGAAGCGAAAATAGTTTGTCAGGATCAGGACAGATAGCTAACCATGATCTCTGCCTACCCCTCTACAGGTACAGGTCTGACGTGTAATATGTGCATGCCAAATAATCCTAAACAGTCACAACATGTATGTAAGTATGCTTTAGACTCGCAACACACAAAAAAGACAATCAAAGTTGACATACTCAAACTAGCTAATTGACACCTTAATACATCAATACTACCTGTTTACTTAGTTTTAAATACACACAAGCTTCACTGGTAAAGACTTTACCTACCTAATTACGATATAACTTCATTATATTGATGGTGGAAAGGCTATCTTGCTTATGTGCCATATTGCAACTTCACAAGAGAGCAATTAAAAGAATTAAAAATTCCAAAAAATATATATAAAAATCAATTATTGTAACATTTTGGTGAATAACAAGATTCATGAAAAACTAACAAAAATTGGATTTTATAAAATATATACACATCACTCCTGTTTTCCTGTAGAGGGGTAGGTAGTGATCACGGAGTTCCATCTGTCCCGATCCTGACAAACCACTTTTTGTTCATATTGACACTCATACACCTTCTCACACATACTTGGTGGTTATAGGTACTTCTAACGTCACCCTTTTTCAATATAGAGTCTATCTCGCTGTCATATGTTCTACTGGGCCTGCCCTTACGTAATTGCCCTTGCACTTCACCCACATATATTCCTTTTGCCTATTATTTGAGGTTTGAGGAATGATCCAGGGACAAAAATTAAATTATAACTAGGTAATTTGAAATTAAAATTTCTAATAAATATCTAAAAATACACAAAAATGCTTAACCATTCACCTATATCCTACTTAAAGATTTTAACCCCCTATATTCCATATTACTTAGTCATTACAGCCCATATAATAGCATAAGTATTATACACTCTTCAAATGAGCAACAACCCGTAGATTCCCACCGAGCTGGACGCCATTTGGAATCTCCACAGCACACTACACTAATTGCCTGACATTTAATTCTGATTGATAATTTTAAAATATTAACTTTTTTTCATGTATAGTTAGTTAACATTTTTCTTATTTAATTTTGTAATGTATAATTATTCATCAGAAATATTGTGTTATTTAATGTATTGTGGAGTTTCAATAAAGGATTATTATTATTATTAAATGAGTGAAGCGTAAGTTACGTATGTATGTAACATGTGTTACTTTCTTTTGTTTTCACTGCTTTTTTGTTTTATAACTCAGTTGTGTTATTTTGCAATCAGTGACCTGAATAAATTCATTACAGTGATTGTAATTCCATTATAAAATAACACGTAATTATTGTAACCATACAAAAAAAACATTACAATAAATTATAACCATATGACGAAAGATATCATCATGATTATGACTTCTTATAGGTATTTAAAATCAAGGTCGCACAATGATTTAGCACTTATCAGGAATAGGCTATCACATGTGGAACTATTGCCTAATATTTACATACATATTCATAATAAGACATATGACAGTCAGATAGCTATATTGAAAAAGGGTGACGTTAGGAGTACCTATAACCACCGAGTGTTTAAGGTGTATGAGTGTGTATGAGTGTCAATAAAGCCATAGTGGTCTGGCAGAATCGGGACAAATGGAGATCCGTGATCGCTACCTACCTCTCTACAGTGAATCAGGCGTGATGTGTATGCATGTATATTCATATCTCTACTTCTCTAACAGGATATAGGAGTTTTTTATTTGCCAATTTGAATAAACCTAACAAAACCTACACCCAAGCCCCTTATTCAAGGTAAGCACACCTGCTTTCATAAATATGACTCCAATTTAATCTATAAATTATGCTGCATTACCGTCCAACTAAGCCTATTTATGATTACCAAATACATTAAGCATAGGCTTCAAAGCCATCAACGCATTTCGTTTAGTTACACTAAAAACACGAACTCTTCTTATTGTAAAGGTCTGAATCATTCATTTCACAGATATTACGTTCCTAATAAGACTTGAATGTATGGACGATGGAATATAAACACTAAAATAACACTACAACCCCTAGTTGCATATCACATCAATATCAATAGAAATATTACTAAGGATACATGTTTCGCTTATCCAATTTACATAAAAAGTGTATGAGCAACTAATATAATATATATTATACATAGTACTAACTATAGCTATACTCTAATAATGTTTGCAAACAATAATAAAGATCATGTAATACTCATACATGTGCAATCATACATACAATCGCTACATGGCAGGTATATTCAATTTCAATGATTCTACACCCCTTAACTAGGACCAGTGAGGTTGTATATGTTACAAATCAGGAATAAATGCCACTTATTAGACCATTGTTCAATTTGGAATGTACTAGAGATAAATATTTTGAACACTTATAGGTTAAGTTTTAGTGTAGTGCGTCTTACCTGCCAAGGGTTCACTTTGGGAATTGGAGCTTCCACGAACTTCTTATCTTCAGTCTCAGCCGACTGCTGTGGCTGTTCACTGGTGGAAGAGGCTTCCACGTGTGGCTGTGCGTTTTTGTGTTGTTTAGGAGGCATTTTGCGCTCCTTCTCTTTTTTCCCTTTAGCCGTGCGTCTTCCGTGCGGCATCACCGGCACGAATCCCTCCTCCTCTTCCTCCTGAGGAGGAGCTGGCAGGCCGTCCACCTGCTCCAGTGGAGAGGTCTCTATGTTCTCTTTATTGCTATCACTACCGCGGAAGTTCAGAACGGAGGCGTAAGAAGGCCCCGCGGCCTCAGCAGACACCCGAGCTGCCATCCCGCCTCCCAGATTATGTAAGTCGGGCGCGAACACCGCGCCACACGACAATCACAAGAGCAGATCCATAACTCACAATGACGGCATGTTGCCGTCCTAACCCGAAACTTTTACTTAAAAACACGCTACGGCAGCCGTTCCACCGGCTCAGAACAAAGTTACAGATGCACTGAGGTTCGATCAACGAATTTCAAATGCAATAGCTGCTGCTAAAACGAGAAATTCGCAGAGACTTTTTTCAAGACACCAACCAACACTATGACCCTAACCCGACGTCGTATTTACATCAAAAAAATGCACTTATAACAGTCAAATCACGACGTTTTCGCCACACTACAGGGTCAACAAACACTTTTAGTAACTATCCAGACGATAATACACAAGAAAATCGTTGGGGCACAATAATTATTCACAACAGAACCTTAAATTGTCCATCAATCACACATGTGGTCAGACGCCCAAAAAGGGATTTTTCCGCATCACACACGGAACTTGCGGAAGGCTAAATTTCACTACTTCGACCGCTAGGAGCCGCTGCGGTCGCAGCGACCTTGAACAATACTCGTTCAAAAATATAAATTTTATACCTGTTTGAAGATATTATATGTAAAACACGTGTGATAAAAATCTTTGAATCCTAAAAATAGTATTAAAACTAAGTTAAAACACAAAATCAAAGAAAAACTTGCGAAAACTAAAAGTGTATATTTAAAACAAGTCAATATTTATATAGCATTGTTAAGACAGAATAAATTTTCGAACGTATGTTGATTTCTGGAAACAACTTTTTTGACAATCCCGTGACATTAAAAATGACAACTAATTGTTTCTGAATTATGGATCATAGAGAAACAAAACAGATAATAGACAGTCGCGAAGCTCAGTATCTAAAAAGAAAATTATTTTATTGTGTTTTATAAATAAAATATTAACTAAATCCTTCCATTACAAGAAATTTTTTTGATGTATGTCATGTTAAGATTGTAAATCACACATTTTTATTCAAACAATTTCATATTCTTTTTAGAGAGTTAAGCTACATCATTCACTCACTGATCCTGGCATGCGATTTTTGTGTCTATCATCACAGAAATTCCACACATCTGAAAAAAGGTGTAATGTACAAATACTGGATTTGAGGAATAATATCAAAATAAAAACATATCAAATTTATGTGCTAAATATCAATAAGTATATTCACAGTATATTATTCCGAATGTCCTATCTTCCATTTATCTATTTACTAAAATTGTATTGTTAAATAAAACGTATATTTTAATATCTTGCAGTAACTAACAGTATCATTGATGAAGTGTTAAAAAAAACACACATACTTATTATAAAATATTTTATTACATCAAGGCGGTCGATATGGATAATTATTATGAGTAGGATGGTAGTTGCCTAAATAAATCCTGCAGTTACCGCAAAAATGATTGACTTCTTTACACGATCTCAGAAAGTAGGGCAACGGAACACATAGCCAGCAACATAAAAGACCAAGAATCGCCGCAAACATATGTGTACACGTTACAATTCTGGTTCGCGTTTTCGTCACCCCAGTGTATCCACATTCTGGACACATCACTAACGTTGGTGCATAGCTTAGATTGTACAAATGTCTGTTTACATTGCCCATACAGACATCATTCGCAGCATTGTACTTCGGTGGAGGTGTCATAACCACATACGACGGTGACGGTAGAAAAGGACCGAGAAAACGCGGCCTCTTTCTAAAATATTGCTTTTTGACATAATTGTACGAAGGAGGTCCACTTTGCAAGGAGTTTGGTGTGTGTATCTCTGAATTCGTCGTGAAAGTATTTAGTTTAGTAGCTGTATCATTTGGTTCGAACAATATTAGATTTGTTGTATGACTTGATGCTGGTTTGCCAGTGGTAGTCGCTGGATCTTGAGATTCAATTTTCAATGAGGACGATTCGATTCTTAGAGAGGTCTCTTTAGCTAGTATTAATATGGGAACATGGCTGCTTGATCCTTTCAAATTAAGGGTTATATGTTGTTTCATCTGCTTAGAAGACATAGGTAAAGATATTTCGGTATTTGTCGACACAGAACTTGTATTGGTAACACCATTGGTAGTTATGCTTGAAATAGAGAACGTTTGATCTGATGTATCCGTTGTCGCTGGAGGCAAAATGATACCAGCAGGATTTCTAACAACAAAAGCTGTAGGAATATCTTTAATCACGCTAGTAGAAGCAATGGCGAGGTTATTTAAGATGGAATTAGCTCGTGAAGTTTGAGATTGAACAGATTTACTGTCTACGTAAGATTGTGATTTGATTTCTATAGAACCTTCATCATCAGTGCTTGGTTTATCCTCTGGCTTACTTGTCTGACCGTTGGTATTCTTATCTTGGGACATGTTTTTTGAAAATCAATAGCTTTTCTTCAGTGTTCATTCAAAAGAGAGGTATTATTTTGTTATAAAATAATATAAATTATTTATAATTCTTTATTTAATAACAATTATTTCAAAGCTTACTCGTGATATTTTGTGTAAAGATTGGATAAAACATTATAGGCAATATTTAATTTGCTGTAGTAATAATTAAAATAATTGGTAAACAAATACCAGAGACAAAAGCAAAATCCAAAGCATTACTTGTCGTAGTACTGAATATGCGCACAATTGTACTCTGATGCATTTTGGAGTGTGAAGAACTAAGGTGTCATACTATTTCCTACTATATGTATAAAATTTCGTGTTTTTACTAGATCGATTATAATCTTGCTGATGTAAGTTAAAATATTTTGGTCTTCTAGAATTACAAATGCAAATACACGGTAGATTTCAACATTATTGCATTTAATATAAATTATTAAATAACAGTCATTATATAACTACATTATTATAAAATTATTGTTTTTTTAAATATATTTTCATAGACAAGTAAAATCTTTTTTTATTTAAGCAAGTAGCAACTACTTCCGCCATAGACAAATATTCGGCGTGTCAAACTCAAGAAATTTCCGGTCTTTTATTCCTTCGTGGCATGGCGGATAGCCTTACCGCCGCAAATAGTGTTTTTAGGAAGGATTAGTTCGCTAAAAAAGCGAAATGGTAAGTCTGGTTCAAGTGATACTTCCTAACAAATAGTTCGGAAATCAAATAAGTTCATACTTTTAAGTTTACAGTTCTATATGTTCGTAACAAGTGTATATAACCCCACGTGTTTAACTTCTGGATTGGCGTGCCTGTTTTTGGCTAAGTGAAAGTATTTACAGTGATATACCAATAGTTATTTTACGTGATTTATATTACGAGATTTGGTATAAGATCATAATACAGTAATCCTTCAGTGTGATACTAGTTGAAATTGTCTGCTATACGCGTTGTAGACAAAAGATGGTTTGTGTTCATATCCTGTTTTATATTTGCCATTTTACTTTATTTCACCTAGTTGTGAAGAATAGCCGATCTTTTAATTTCGTTTCCTCATTGAATTAACTTCTTTTAGAGGACTTGCCCAATTAATAACAATGAGTCTTCTAGATTAGTTTTGAGGTTAGGATGTTCGGCACACTATTTTACATAGGTTGTATTTTCATTAATATTTCAGAAACCTCGCACCTTTACATCGTATTCTCTGACTTATTGATTTTCGGTCCTTTTACTTGGTTACATTTGTTGTCATTTGTTTATAGGTTATAATTTTGTTACTTTTTATTAGATGTTCTGACTATGATATAAAACGAAATTGGGAGCGAGTGGTTTTAAGAATAATATAACTTTGTGATATAGATGCCTAATTTCGCAAAATAAACGTGCATTGATTTAGATATAATGTTATAGTTTATTTTCTATTCAATACACTACACTACTAAAACAAAGGTTTGTTATATCTCATTAGTTTTCTATCAATACTGTATAAATATTAACTAAATCTATAATCCCCAGACTCTTCCTGATTGGTTTAACCTAACCTTTCCGGTACAAGAAGGGGTAGAGAAACACCTCCCTTAGGAAACATTGCCATTTCATGCGAAAGGCCGTGTGTCGACGTGTGGAATACATTTATTTGTTAAAATTAACTATAAGCCTGTTAAGGATATTGATTTTAACCAGTTTTATCTCAATGACTATGCTTTATTAATCCCATCCCACAAGACCGAGACTCCAGTATCCATATGGCCAGAAATATATTAACCTTGAAATCGCTCTTAGATCTGGAAATATGATAATTTAGTATTAAAAATAATTCTCGTTTTACAGGCCTGACTTGGTGAATGATGTGCACGTTTCCATGTCAAAGAACTCAAGACAGCCTTACTGCGTGAACAAGGAGGCTGGTACGTAGATTCTTTGTTTATTTTATTCCTTATGTACGTACAGGTCACAATTATACCCTCTATAGTGGAATGCGAAGACTAATTTTATAAGAAAACCTGGACTTAAACTTAAACCTTTAAAACTGGTGAGGGAGATTTACATATGAGTCTGCAATCAGGGTTAGTTAGTAGTTGTAAGTTACGAGATATAATGAAAAGGTAGCAGAGTATGTATGAATGTACAGAGGTATATTTGAAATGAAAGTAGGGTAAAGTAGCTAAAATAAGGCATATATCAGAATAGGTATAATTATGGTTTGATAATAATTACAATGTTGCACTATATGTCCACACTTTTACACGTACATGTGTTTGGGTGTACACTGCGAATTGAGTGCAATATAAACGTGAGAACTAGGCGTTCCGGATATACTCTGTGGTTTATACGGGTGCATGATTCTTACTACATTTTAGTTATTTAAAAGAGTCCTACCATATTTACATGGTTTATATTTTTAATTAGGGTTATAGTAGGTACCATCAATGGTGATTTTTATTCAATAGATGATTCCAAATAAAAATTACACATCATATTTATATGATAATACAAAATGCTAAGTTCATTGAATACTCACATACTCGCAATAGTATATTCGCATTAAGAAATTAGTGACGTCATCATGTCCCCACGATTTGACCAATGAGACCTGACAACAGTTGTCCGCCATTGGTCGAAGAGACTTGTTTTCTCATTATCTAACGTCTTATTGGTCAGTTTACTTTTGTATATCATGACGTCACTATTTACTTAACGCGAATAGCCTATAGTCATGTATAATGTTTTTCTATGAGTAATAACACATTGTTTTGTCGCCAGGTCACCAAACCAGTGCTGAGTCATGGGGTACCGGACGTGCTGTTGCCCGTATCCCCAGGGTGCGTGGTGGTGGTACCCACAGGTAAATTATTTATTTAATTAGACTTAGTAGTAATTTTCAAGTAAAGTAAGATATTATACTATACTAGTGACCCGCTCTGGCTTTGCACGAGTATAAAATATATAGCCTACTCCACTATTTAATGGATGTTATTATACATTTAAACCTTCCTCTTGAATCACTCTATCTATTAAAAAAACCGCATCAAAATTCGTTGCGTAGTTTCAAAGATTTAAGCATACAAAGGGACATAGGGACAGAGAAAGCGACTTTGTTTTATACTATGTAGTGATGTAAGCAAAGACTGTTTCATGTCAAATATCCACTCAAGTTGTGAAGTAGTTCCTTTATGATCATATCAAACAACAACAAAAACAACCAGCAAACAGATAGTCAACATACAATGTATCAGGTAGCACAATGTCATTTTAAGACGCTGAGAGATTTACTTCAAATATCTTTTTTCCGTAGAAGGTAAATTAATTACCAGCTTGACAAGGAGCAAGGTTGTAAAAGCTAGCTTTAAATACTATTGTATAAACAAACCCCAGACTCTTCCTGATTGGTTTAACCTAACCTTTCCGGTACAAGAAGGGGTAGAGAAACATCTCCCTTAGGAAACATTGCCATTTCATGCGAAAGGCCGTGTGTCGACGTGTGGAGTACATTTATTTACATACTAAAATTACATGTTTATTATAAAAAGAACTACTGTGCTCTTACTATCTAGCTCAATGTACATCACATTGATAAATGCTTATAAACATATATTCTATGATCTTTGTGAGATAGCCTGAGGTTCGCATCCACCTCTGCAAACATGACCTTTCTCTAACAAGCCACAAAACCCACAAATACATTGACACGATTCTACTTCCAAATACCAAAGTTAAAAGCTAGACTCTGTTTAGCCTCACTCACATCTATTAACCACAATTAAGACGGAAGAATAGATAGTAAGTGTTGACTTTGATTATATATTGCAATATATACAACAAGAAATAAATAAATATTTTGTTGACTTAAATTCTGTTTTGACATATATACTGTTCGTCGAAAAGGTAATGGTTAGTGCTTGTAAATGACATGGCTGACCACCTGTCACATTGAGTACTGAATATCTGGTAAACACGTGGGTTCGAGGTGGCCATAGAATTACTACCTTCGCACTTGCGGAGATGGAAACCTGAACCTCCGTCTACCCCGCAAGGGTTAATGGTCGTGAATGCGTTTGTTTTGTTTTGTTTTTGCATACATTTATTTATTTACATAATGTACAATAATGTCCTAACAGGAGAACCTTTCGACATTATTACATACATTATTTGAAAAAACAAAACTATCCAATTCGGGAAACGAACTCGGTTTTCTTTTTCTTTTTAATTAGCTTAAAGTATGTTACGTACAGAGACCATTACATTATACAACTATGAGATCATATGATGTATGAAATAGTATCGTTGTAAATATCTAATTCTTTATTTGTTTCACATATGGAGTTATAAAATCGACACATACATACTATTGGGTTATACAAAGAGCTATTATTTAATGGTCATGAACGCGTTTGTCTTTCTTTTTGACATATATACAACTCAAGCAACCCTTCCACAGGTCCGGTCAGGGAGCGTTCGGCAACATGTGTCGCGGAGGTCGCATGTTCGCCCCCACGAAGCCGTGGCGCCGTTGGCATCGTCGCGTCAACCTACGCCAGCGCCGCGCCGCCGTAGCAGCCGCCGTCGCCGCAGCTGGTGTACCCGCGCTTGTACAGGCTCGTGGTAAGTGGTTGGACAACGATATTGGCACAAGGGTAGAATAGTGATGGTTTTGTATGAAATTGGTTAAATGCATAAATTACTTACTAGTTTACAACGGTAGAATTTCAATTCTAAAAGACAACCAGTGTCAGGCAAATGTTTTGAGTTTCAATGAATGTACTGTACTTGTACTTATGTTCAATAAAAACATTTGACTTTGACTAATTATGATTTTACAGTGTAAAAATATGTTTGCATCACATTAGCTATTTTATTACAATATTTGGATTGGAGATATGTTCAAGAAACTGATTGAAAAACTTTAATGCTGTACCCTGTAAAGTAAGAGAAATGAAGATCCGTCTCTGTGCTATGATTGTGATAATAAGTAATTATAATAGCATGAACTTACTAGTACAGGATAAGTTTAGTAAGTGTTGTTAAAACATAGTGTATTCGTAAAACAATGAGAATATATTGTTGGAACTACATGTTGATCTGTCAACGAAAGGGGCTACTATGAGAAATTTATGTTTCTGTTTGTTAGCCTGTCTTTTTTCTGATTATGAAATTTTGGCATATTTATAATATTTAATGTGTTTAGAATGACAGTTACTAACTTATTCAATCTAAATTTTAACACAAGTTATAATGCAGTAGCACTATATGTCCACACTCTTACACGTATATGTGTTTGGGTGTACACTGCGTATTCAGTGCAATATAAATGTGAGGACTAGGCGTTCCGGATATACTCAGTGGTTTATACGGGTGCATGATTCTTACTACATACATAATAATTAGGACTATTAGTTTTAGATTGTATAAGAAATTTGGGTACAATAATAGTTATTATATCAACAGGTACTATTTATTCATAACATGAACTCTTGCTAAACAATCAAATTCTATTATGGGATTGTAGTAAAGGAATGCAGTGTTTTCAATGACATTAGGAGTACCTATAACCACCGAGTGTGTATGAGAAGATGTATGAGTGTCAATGAAGTGAAAGTGTATTGTCAGGATCGAGACAAATGGGGATCCGTGATCTCTGCCTACCCATCTACAGAGAATCAGGCGTGATGTGTATTTGTATTCATCTCTTGTATAATTCCACATACTTTTGTAAATTTGTATGTCTCAATAATCTATAATATATTTTCTGCTCCCTCTAGGTCACATCATTGAAAAAGTGCCCGAGTTCCCGCTGGTGGTGTCCGACAAGGTCCAGGAAATCAACAAGACCAAGCAGGCTGTCATCTTCCTACGCCGCATCAAGGCCTGGTCTGACGTCCTCAAGGTATGCAGTACTTGGATGGAGGCATTTTACACCTGTATTACAAATACATACAAAATTCCTAACGAGGAACATGTACTTCACAATAATTAATAAAGAAATAATCTTTTTTAATTGCGAGAAGTGCAGTAGATAGAGTAGATATCTTTGTAGTGGTTTTGATAGTTTGAATTGCCTATAATAAAAAATTTTGTACTATAGATAAAATAGTAGACTACACTATAACTAAAATAAAGTTTTTATTTGAGAAAATATATTTTAAAAATCATTGTAACACAATATAACCCATTAGGATGATTTCTAACATTTATTGTTAGAAGTATACAGTTTAATAATGGGATAGAGAATTTGGCTTTATCAACACTCTGAAATGAGTACCATAACTTTTCTGAGATAGAAGAGAGCCAACAATTTAATTTACTTTTATATACATACTTTTATCCTTACCTACCTTTTGGGATGACTAAAACCTTAGAAACGCCTCCTTAATCACTTAGCATAACCATTGGCATTGTTATAGCAAGCTAATAGAGTGTGCTGGCATATGTTAGTTTCCTAAGACATCCTAGAAAGAAATGCACACTGTGTTTCATTCTAATTATACTACAGTCTAGTATAGGCTTGCCACCCGTACTTTAAAATAAAGTATTGTACTCGTTTTGACACAACTGTACTTTATAATCTACGACACGAATAAAGTACGCAAAAATACTTTTTTTACGATATCGATTATTTCTGAACGCAACCATTACATTACATCAAATCATTTTTCGCCCTCAATATGTAAGTGTCAACTGTCAAACAAACGTCATTTTTTCTATGATTTGTATTGTATCATTCATACATTCACGTTTGTTTCTTTGTTTATAATACTCTATATTTTTTCTGTGTACTTTATTTTTGTGCTACCTAAATAAAAAAATACTTTATTTGCCCTAAAAAAAGGTGGCAACTAGTGTTGTAAAGAACTCGAGTCTTTGAGTCCTAAATTTAGAGCTCGACTCTGCATTACACGACTCGACTCATAACAATAAGACTCTTAAGAATAAAGAACTCAAGTCTATATGAGCTCTTGAACGCGAGACTCGAGACTCGAGTCTTCTTTAGCGCTCGAGTCCTTTTTACGGGCCGAGTCGCGCTCGAGTTCTTTTCCGCTTTGAGTCATTCTTTTTAAAGCAGCCAATAATTATGCAAATTCCTGAGATTAGCGCGTTCTACCAAACAAATAAACTCTTCAGCTTTATTGTATAAGTATAGACATTTATTCTAAATAAATCACTGTCAGCATTTCGAAGACCAGTTTGAAGAAGACTCGAGCTCTTTTAAGACTCAAGCTCTTTATAAGACTCGAGTCACTCGAGTTCTATTTAAGGTTTCGAGTTCAATAATGGCGCTCGAGTCTTCATGATAGGACTCAGACTCGGCTCGACTCAAGACTCCGAGTTCAGTTAGTTCACTGAGTCTTAGAAAATTGAGTCGAGTCTATCGAATAAGACTAAAAGACTCGAGTTCTTTACAACACTAGTGGCAACCCTAGTCTAGTACCATGTTAACTTTAAACTTTCACTATGTAATTACTTGTCTTATTAGTCTGTAACATTACTATTTTTTTTATCAGGTATACAAGTCTCAGCGCCTTCGTGCCGGTAAGGGTAAGATGAGGAATCGTCGCCGCGTCCAACGCAAGGGACCCCTCATCATCTACAATAAGGACCAGGTATGTTTTGAATACCAAGAATAATAATAGTTATTACATAATAGCTAACAATTCCTTTAGTGTTACTTAAAACAAAGAAGCAATGTTTAGTTCTTGTGCAATTGGAAGTGTAACCGATAATAATAATGAAGCTAATTCTAACAGTAGTTGACTGAAACACGGGAGGTAAACAGTCATATTAGGCATTCATTTTTAAAGACACCCACAAAAGGACACCCCCTGGGCTGTTGTGAACAAATGACATTTGTTAACTACACCAATGATGATTTCTATCTACTTGTACTTGCATATATATCGCTCATTTGGTGCAACAACGTCGTAATTACATTTTTTTGTAAATTAAAGTTATTATGTCATTATGTTCGAAAAGTCTATTTACACCCGAAAAAAACATCGACCGAAATGTTTTTTGAAAAATCAAACTTACTTTTAAAATGATTCGGATTATAATGAGTTTCCCCAAAATGCCATGCATCGTATACAAATCTTTAATCGGCTCTCCTTTAAAAATTGTAAAAGTGTAATTACGCCATTGTTGCACCAAATGAGCAATATGTCTATATAGACTTAAGTTATTTGAAGGGGTGTCCTTAACAATGAATGACATGAGGCACAGATTTGACATCTTTTGTGTTCAGTAGTTCATAAAGATCATAAAATGGTACCGTATTCCTACAAGTGCAACAAGCAAGTAGATGTTTTTACTTATATTCCCTGCCAGCCTTACTGCATTGCTTGATATAGCGATGCAGTCACGGATGGGGAGACAGTGACCTTCCTGTAGGAAACAGGGGCTCTGATGCTAGGGCCTGTGTGTCGACACGTGGAAGACATTTCATTTTATATTAGAGCTATATAATTATTGTTTATTTTCTAGTAGGCATAATTACAATGTGTATAAACTTTATGTAAAGAATTGGAGTTACTTTGTTGTTTTTTCTGGTACAATCTTTGTCTGAACAGTTAAGTCAAATGCGTAATATCTTCATGAGACATTTAATATAATTTGGTGCAAGTCAGTTGATTGGGCCTTGACTCTGTATCAGTGGGTACAGGGTTCATCCCATCTGAGCATGTACAATTGAAAATGAAGTTAAAGTTTCATTAAGTTAGTTGAACAAACAAATGATACACAGTAATTATGAAATCTAAGTAACTTATGCTGTAAATGAATAAAAACTATATAGGCACCTATTATCATCATTCATCTCTCCAAAACATTAAAATAACAAGAGGTATCTTAAATTCTCTTGCAGGGTTTGACCAAGGCCTTCCGCAACATCCCCGGAGTTGAGATGCTCAACGTTAACAAGCTGAACCTCCTGAAGCTGGCACCTGGTGGCCACGTGGGACGCTTCATCATCTGGACCCAGTCTGCTTTTGACAGCCTTGGTGAGTAAAAAGCATTATAGGCTATTCGCGTTAAGTAAATAGTGACGTCATGATAATCAGAGGTCAAACTGACCAATGAGACGTGAGTAAATGAGAAAACAATTCACATTGACCAATCACAGACAACCGTTGTCACGTCTCATTGGTCAAATCGTGGGGACATAATGACGTCACTATTTTCTTAATGCGAATGTACTATAGTTTCAAGTGATGGCACTAGACTAAAGTACTAGTAAATGAAACATGATAGTATAGTTCAATCCAGTAGTTGTTTGGTTTGTAAATATAATGGTAAATTGGTGATGTTATGAGATAACTAAGTGTACAGTCAGCGCTAAAAGTGCAGTACCAGTATTTTTTATAAGGTTTAAGTTAATAAGAACAAAACATTGTCATTGAAAAATATTGTCTTTTGTTCTTATAAATGTAAACCTTATAAAAAGTTCCGCAAGGGACCGCACTTTTAGCAGTGACTGTTCATAGCGGTAAAATTATATTGCCACAGCCACAGCCCATAAATGCCAAAGCCCATATAATTATGTATCTGAACAGAAAATTTATTGTGTCCAAGGGGTCTTCACCCAGAAAGGGATAAAAAAAATTAGCATAGGTGCCAACACATTATGCCATTACAGTTTTGATTACAATACTTCCATAATATGTTAGCCCCGCCAGCCTTACTGGATTGCTTGTGTAGCAATAACAGCTACTAGAGTGGGGACAGATTGAAACATTCCCAAAGGAAACATTGGCGTTGCTACACGTAAGCCAGTGTGTCGACATGCGGAAGACATTCAGTCTTACTGTTTGAACTTCTTAGTGGTAATTATAGTTATAAGAGATTCGCGATTTATACTCATGATTAATAATTAACGGGACTTATCTTAAGAAAGAAAAATAGTTTATTCACTGCATTACAAACATTACAATACAACAACAACACAAACATTACAACAATAAAATGGAAACTTTGATGCAGTGAAAAGGTGCTGCCTCAGTATACGATGCAGCTAGGCTGCATCACTGGTCCTCCGGCAGCACCCGATTCGGAATCTGTCACAAGCTATAAATAATAAACATACACAAAATAATATACTTATAATAAAACATTATAGCAATAACAGATATAACTTGTACATAAAATTGATAATCTATAATTCATAAACATAATTAACATAATTAATCTTCTTAGTGGTATTATACTGAAATATTTGGACTCCAACTCTGAACATCCAAATTGCATTTAATGTGTAAGGGTACACACTTTTGTCTTGTCTTGTATCAAAGGACATATCAATATGTATCTGTGATAAAAAGAAAGCATATTGTGTTAGCTCAAAAGCTAGGCTTCACTTTTTATTAGTGTAAAATATCTCTTAGTTATTGACAGTCATCTTTACTGGTTTATAAGAAGCTTGTTATTTCCCCACAAGTGTTCTAACACATTATTTTTCTACGCAGACGCGCTGTTCGGCTCATGGAAGACCCCCTCCAAGCTGAAGAAGAACTTCAACCTGCCCCAGCCCAAGATGGCCAACACTGACCTGAGCAGGCTGCTCAAGTCGGACGAGATCCGCAAGGTCCTGCGATCACCCAAGTATGTATACTCTTTATTACATTAACACAACGTTTATCTTCATATAAAAGAGTAGAAGACAAATGCAGGGTCTATTTTACGCTCATTCGCGCCATTGTCAGATGTCACATAAACGCCCACCTCCTCATATATCCTGGGTGGTTATATGTAATTCCTGTGTATCACAAATTTTTTTTTAAACTTAATCATTATGATGACCACTTTAAGTCAAGTCCTATGTGTTTGGATATCTAAATCTAATGTCTTCAGTTAGGTAAGTGGTTAGTAAGTGGTGGGCAGTTTAGGCAAATAATTGCTTTCATACAATATAACTTAGTTGTTACACTTTTTTCATTAAGTCTGCTAGAAGCAACGATTTCATATATGTAAAAAATTTAAATAGTTTCATGTTTACTTTGAATAGAATGCAGAATAATTAATGATGATAATGTTCTCAGAGCATTGGGTTATGAACTCTGTGATTACTCTTATATCACGTTGACTATAACTGATCAAAACCACCTCTCCCATATACCACCTACTTATAAACCCCATTTATACCAACACTTTCTTTGCAGCAAGCGAGTGGTGCGTTCTGTTAAGAAGTTGAACCCGTTGGTGAATGGCAAGGCCATGTTGAGACTCAACCCTTACGCAGCGGTGCTCAAGAGGAAAGCGGTGCTGGACCAGGAGAGAAGGAACCATCTGCGCGCAGTGGCCCTGGCTGAGAAGCGAGGAGTAAGTTTCATTGTTACGTTGTGATGGTAGAAATATCAATCAATCAATCAGCCTATGACAGTCCACTGCTGGACATAGGCCTCCCCAAGGTAACGCCACAAAACACGATCACTCGTGGTGATTGTACAAATATCAATCAATCAATCAGCCTATGACAGTCCACTGCTGGACGTAGGCCTCCCCAAGGTAACGCCACAGAACACGATCACTCTAGGCCCTCAGCCAACCACTTCCAGTGACCTTTTTCAGGTCATCGGTCCATCTAGCAGGGGGGCGTCCTACACTATGTTTACTGAGACGCGGTCGTCATTCGAGAAC
Organism: Leucoptera coffeella; assembly: GCA_030578115.1. Classification (NCBI taxonomy): domain Eukaryota; kingdom Metazoa; phylum Arthropoda; class Insecta; order Lepidoptera; family Lyonetiidae; genus Leucoptera; species Leucoptera coffeella. The sequence goes on from JAMBLF010000375.1 coordinate 209,831, forward strand.
CGCTTTGCTCAAACGCATTGTAGAAATAGTGTGTGAAGAAATGTATGTTATGTGGATGATCTTAATAGGTTGATGTTTGAGGGGTAATATGTATGGATATATAAAAGGTAATAGTTAGTGTTTGTAAATGGCGACATGGCTTACCACCTGTCACAATGAGTACTGACTATATGGTCAACATGTGGGTTCGAAGTCTGCATAGAATTACTACCTTCACAATTGCAGAGTTGGAGACTCCACAAGGGTTCACAAGGGTTAATGGTCCTAAACGCGTTTGTCGTTTTTTATGTATGTATATGTTTATATTATGTGAGATTATCAAGTGAGATGTATCGATGAGTATGTGTGCATAATTTTGGTGAGAAATTGTAGTTGTGTCATGTGTAATAATCTAGGTGTTCGGTGTGATCTGTGTTGTGTGTGTGACACAATAATAATGATACTAATGTTTGCATTTTATAATCTTGTAAACGATTGTATGGAAATTGGTAGTAATAATCTATTTAGATATTTCAAGAAGTCTGTCCCATTCATACATGATTTAAGTATTAAATTTTTTTAATAGTTATTTTAATGTAGCCTTCAAAATGATGATACTACTCTATCAGAGCATTGGGTTATGATAAACCATGATTACCTAATCACGTTGACAATAACTGATCTACCCTACACATCCATTCCAACCCCACCCATAAGCGACCAATATTAACATTAATTCCTTCACAGATCAAGCTCCCAGCTGATGACCCCGCGGTCAAATACCTGAAGGCAAGGGAGAAGCGAGCGAAGGGAGTCAAGGCGGCTCTGGCCAAGAAGCCGAAGAAGCCAAAGGTTGCAAAGGCCCCAGCAGCCAAGCCAGCCGCTAAACCAGCAGCCAAGCCTGCCCCTGCTAAGAAGTAGACGAATACATGTTTATATGACTGATTTTGGTGTTTTATTTCTGAATTTACGTTCATAACATACATATCATACCTGATTCCCTGTAGGTAGAGATCACGGATCCCATCTGTCCCTATCCTGACGTACGACTTTAGCGTCATTGACACTCATACACGCTCGAAGGTTATAGTTACTTCTAACGTCACCCTTTTTCAATATGGCGTCTTTCTGACTAGAAGTACAGAAGCAGATATTATAAGAGAACAGAAGAGGATGTATAAGAAGGTTAATGAGTGAGTGAAACGAGAGATTAGTCATGTTTCGGGTGGCGATCGATAATCTCTGAAAAAATGAATGGTAGTGATGGGTGATAATCATTTGATACTATTACAGAAATTAACCCCCTTTACAACTGGATGTAAAAAGAATGCTCACTAGCTGCCGTTCTCGGCTTACTTAAGGACTAGGATTAAGTAGAATCTATTAGGAGATAGACTAGCATTCTGTCGCAAATCTACCATTATGTCATCGCTACCGTTGCGCTGTTTACACTAATAATATATCTCCGAGGTTCTGTCCACCCTAAAACAGATTGAAGGATGTAATTGTATTATGTATAACTGAGTTCTGATTCTTGGTTGTTGGAACGGTTAAACTGTTGCTACATCAAGGTTATGTTGGCGCAAGTACAAACACTGATGCCATGGCGTTTGCACTTCTTGTTATTCCGTCGCCATGGTAACACCGCCGCTACAACCGAAGAATAACGAAGTCAAAGCTCCAATTCTTCTCTTGTTCTTCGGTTCATTCCAGTTGAGGATCCAAATCTTATCCCAAAGTGAACATAATTAGCCAGATCGGCATCCATTCTGCAGAAAATAAACAAAACGAAGACAAGCGCGTTCACGACCATTAACCTTTGCGAGGTAGTGAAAGATTCGGGTTTCTATCTCTGCAAATGCGAAGGTAGTAATTCTATGGACATCTCGTACCCACGTGTTAACCAGATAGTCAGTACTCAATGTGACAGGTGGCAAGCCGTGTTGCCATTTACAAGCACTAACTAATACTTGTTCGGCGAACAGGTAGGTTTCCTCACGATGTTTTCCCTCACCGTAGCATTCGATGCATTTCGTAAATATATTTTCATTAAGAAAATGTACACAGAAGCTCAAGCAGGATTTGAACCCTGTACCTACTGATACAGGGCCAAGCTCCAAACAATTGAGCTTCGTAGAATTTGCTGAAATTTCGGCTACAGAAAATAAATATCTAATTGTATTTTCAATCTTCACTGAGCTTGTGACTATGTTGACGAACCATAAGCGACGTATCAAAATTGCTTTACAAATATTATCATGGGGACCTTTTCTGCGAGTAGCAACCATACATTAAAAGCACAGATAGCAAATAATTAGTTTACCTGGTGCATCGAAGCTTTATTTGTCGTAAGAAGTGGCTAAGAAAAATCAGGAAATCAAATTAGTTTTAATTGAAACGTGTCAGTCAATACAAGTCACATAATAACAATAAAGTGTTAATTTCCGGTCATAAAAACATACACAATACAAAAATTTTACAAATCAAACTTATAAACTAGGGGGTATAGCTTGTGCATATTATTATCGCAGCAAAGTTTCTAACTCAGCTGGTCCGTGGCGTTTGTTGGGAAACCCAACGCTGATATTATGTTAGAACCAACAATAGGCTATAGCAACCAATATTAATTATAAGATAAAGTCAGTCTGTGATATGAATTTGCTCTGTGTACTTTGTTTATCTATTTCGCGGAAAATTCACGTTTCTCAGAAAATTACTTACGCGTTTGCTATTTCATCACATTGTTGTGAGATAAACAGTCTTAATCCGCTATTGTTACAGTATTAATACAAGTTCATATCAGTGTTCACGTTATATAATATTGTTGCGCTCGTTAAAAACCAATTTGTAAAATAAAAATTGTACTTGTAAGTTTTTATTTGATTTTATTACACTTTCTATTACACACTACAAGTGTTCAATATTTTCTAACACTTACTAATGTTGGAATATAACATAATACTGATATAATAGTAGCTTTCTATCTTGTTTTTGAGATTGATACTCACTCTTATAACTTTATAACCTCAAATCACAAAAATATTAAATTGACAATTTGTTACCCATATTAACATAAAGTAAAAAAAATATTTTGCATACAGCATTAAATTTCAATCCATTACAAACCACAAAATCTTTCATTGTCCAAATTAATCTCTAATTATATGTAATAAAGCAAAAAAGACATTAACATTTCACTATTATAGAAAAAAGTTTTCTTATTAATTCTATATTACAGGAGAATGTCTACAGCCTCCACTCAATCAGCCATACCACATTATGATGTGATAATCATTGGTCTGGGTGCATCAGGAGCGATAGCATTGAGGGAATTGGATGATCATGGCATCAGAGTTTTGGGTTTAGAAGCCAGTGATAGAATAGGTAAGGGTTTTGTGCTGTTATGGTTTTGTGTAACCTTTGAGGGAATATATAATGATGTTGATACTGAATCTATGGTATATATTGTTTTGAACATGGTGACGGAAAACAAAGTGAAGAAACCTGCCTATTCCTAATGATAGGTAATAGCCAGTGTCTATATGGCGATACGGTCCATTGCACATATATGGTGATACAGTTCTCTACCTATCAGGTTGAGTGCTGTTTATCTTGTGAAACGCGGGCTTTGAATGACTGAGAGTTGGGTACTCAAGCCTCTGAATACCCCATCACAATAAAAGTAGGAGTGTGCATAAAAGAAGTTGTAAAGCATATGTATGTATGTATTATTTTAAAAAGTAATGTATATGCCAACTAAAATGTACAGTAAAACAAATTTATGAATTAAATATTATTTATTTATAATAAATAATCTAACAGAATTTAAATACTACTTGATTTTCTTCACAGCATATCATAGTAGGAATTACACTAAGTGTTATTTAAATCTATTGGGAGATGGACTAGCAACCTGTCACTGATATTCCATCTCATAGGTATTATGACAAGCCTTAGCATAGTAATTAAAATACATTTACGACATACATTGAATAGTATGGTGAGGGAAAACATCGTGAGGAAACCTACCTGTTCCCCGAACAGGTAATAGTGCTTGTAAATGGCGACATGGCTCACCACCTGTCACATTGAGTACTGACTATCTGGTCAACACGTGGGTTCGAGCTGGCCATAGAATTACTACCTCCGTGATTGCAGATATGGAAACCTGAACCTCTGACTATCCCTCAAGTTGTTTTATCTTAACATAGTTGCAGATATAAGAATACTATACTAGTATACACTATTCCATACTATCACAGTATTGGAATCACCCATTCTAATAATAAAAAAATATCTTTTCAGGTGGCAGAGTAAATACAGTACCTTTCGCTGGTGGAGTTATTGAATTAGGCGCAGAATGGTAAGTGATATTGACACTTCTAACCTGGGCCCTTAGTCCACTAATTAACTTTGACAGCCACTCAACTGCGTCGCAATTGCGTTACTTCTGCGTCTCGGCTGAAAAGTGGCACTCTGCTAATATTTTGACAGCCACACTTGTGCCACAATAGCGATTCAGTGGTGCTTCAGTGGCCACTCAAGTATGGATATGACAATAGTGGAGTACGAAATATAAGGATATTGAACTGACATTGACTGACGTTTGGTTAGTGGAGTAGCTTTTTTGTACTTCAGATGCAGAAGTGCTTCAGATGTAGTTCGATAGCCCCTCAGTGGCCAAAATTTGTTAGTGGAGTGCCAAAAGTGTCAAATTACGGCCACTGAAGTGCCACAGTATCAATACTGAAGTAATATTGTGGCTAAAATGGATTAGTGGAGTAAGGGCCCTGTTCTCCCTTACAGGTCAGGTTAGTTAGGTAGTCAGAGATTTGTGACATACATACATATTATTATATATGTTCACACATCTAAATCATAATTATTAAATTAATGTGTTCAATATTTATAATACAGTAATAATGGGTAAACAAATTAAAACTACAAACTTAAAGGTGAAAATTATTTATTTATTAAATTTAATGTACATATTGTCTGCAGAGTTTCTTTGCATTTCTTCTCTGCAGATATTTTTCTTTGATCAATTGTATGGGGCTTGACTCTGTATCAGTGGGTACAAGGTTCAAATCCCGCTTGAGCATGTACCAATGGAAATAAAGTTTAATGAATTTCTATGTACATTTTCGTAATAAAATACATTTACGAAATGCATCAAATATTACGGTGAGGGAAACCTACCTGTTCCCCGAACAGGTAATAGTGCTTGTAAATGACGACATTGCTTATCACCTGTCATATTTAGTACTGCCTATCTGGTCAACACGTGGGTCCGAGGTAACCATTGAACTACTTTCGCAATTGTGTAGATGGACATCTAAACCTCTGACTGACGTTCACGACTATAAAAAAAATGAATGAATGATAAGACAACTTAATACCTATAATTTCTTAACCAGGATTCACGGCACAGAAAACAGCATAGTTTACGACATAGCCACAAAAACAGGCCTGGATATCCAACCTCAACACCTGACCTTCGGTGTTTACAGAAGCAATAGTGAAGTCGGCGATAATGCGTTCCTTAACGAATTACTAGAACATGGCTTGTTCAAGATGGAACATCCGCCGGCCGTGCCTCAACCGTTAGGGCAGTTTGTTATGAAGGAGTAAGTATTCCTTAGCTTTAATTTACAAGTATATACAAATAACTAGTGACCCGCTCCGGCTTCGCACGGGTATAAAATATATAGCCTACTCCACTATTTAATGGATGTTATTATGAATATAAACATTCCTCTTGCATCACTCTATCTATTAAAAAAAACCGCATCTAAATCCGTTGCGTAGTTTCAACGAATTAAGCACACAAAGGGACATAGGGACAGAGAAAGCTTTGTTTTATACTATGTAGTGATATTTAGTATAATATATTAGTAATTCGACGTAACTCAGTTGTAAATTCGACGTATCTCAGTTGCAATTCGATGTAGTTCAGTTGTTTGGGGCTTGGCTCTGTATCAGTGGGTACAGGGTTTAAATCCCGCTTGAGCATGTACCAATGGAAATGACCTTTAATGAATTTCTATGTACATTTTCGTAATAAAAACACATTTACGAAATGCATCGAATCATACTGTGAGGGAAAACATCGTGAGGAAACCTACTTGTTCCTTCGCAATTGCGGAGATGAACACCTGAACCTCTGACTACCCCGCAAAGGTTAATGGTCGTGAATGCGTTTGTCTTTTGAGTAAGTATATCCAACCTTTTATTTACAATCCATCAGCCTATGTCAGTCCACTGCTGGACGTAGGCCTCCCCAGGGTTACGCCACAAAACACGATCACTCGTGGCCCTCAGCCAACCGCTACCAGCGACCTTTTTCAAATCATCAGTCCATCTAACAGGGGGCGTCCTATACTACGTTTACCGAGACGTGGCCGCCGTTTGAGAACCGTTTTGCTCCAACGGTCGTCGGTTCTGCGATAGATGTGGCCGGCCCACTGCCACTTCAGCTTGCAACATTGATAATGTTTACGACTTAGAGAAAATACTACGGTGAGGGAAAACATCCTGAGGAAACCTGCCTGTTCCCCGAACAAGTAAAGTCAGTGCTTGTATATGGCGACACGGCTTACCAAATTGAGTACTGAATTGGTCAACACGTGGGTTCGAGGTGGCCATAGAATTACTACCTTCGCAATTGCGGAGATGGACACCTGGATCTCTGACTAGCTCGCAAGGGTAAATTGTCGTGAACGCGTTTGTCTTGTGTTAAAGATGTGTATTATAAAATCATTGGTAAAAGACAACCAGTGTCAGGCAAATGTTTTGACTTTCAATGAATGTACTGTACTTGTACTATGTTTTTTTTATTTCTTTAATGAGCCATTCGCCACTAAGGTTATGTCGGCTCAAGTATATACACTGATGCCACAGCGTTTGCACTTCTTGTTATTCTGTCGCCATGGTTGCACCAACGTCGCCAGCCGTTACAACCGAAGAAAAACGAAAGCTCCAATTCTGCTCTTCTTTGTTCTTCGCTTCGTTTCAGTTGAGGATCCAAATATACTCCCAAAGCAAACATATTCCGCCAGTTTTGCATCACAATTGACTAAATATTCTACCGAAAATAATGATTTGTATTTTCATCTTTCACCGAGCTGCTGGCTTTGTTGACGAACCATAGACGACTGTACTTATCACTACATAGTATAAAACAAAGTCGCTTTCTTTGTCCCTTTGTATGCTTAAATCTTTGAAACTACGCAACGGATTTTGATGCGGTTTTTATTAATAGATAGAATGATTCAAGAGGAAGGTTTATATGCATAATAACATCCATTAAATAATGGAGTAGGCTATTTTATACCCGTGCAAAGCCGGAGCGGGTCACTAGTGTTGAATAAAACCATTTGACATTGACATTTGCTTCCAGATGCCGCAACTACATACATAAAACGAAGCCCCGTTTACTACAAGACAGTGATTTTATGGAGAACTTTGAACTCTTCATGAATTTGCTAGTGAATAACTATGAAGCTTCAGATAGTTGGGATGACGTCACAACGAGTTCTAAATACACTGAATTGGAAGGACACCAGCACATGTCTTGGGGCAAGGCTGGGTATAAAAGCCTCTTTGAGGCTGTCCTGGTGAGTATGTACTGGTATATACCCACATACATACATAATATACGTACAGTTTGGAAGTAGATGTAATGACTAGGATTGAAAAGGGCATGATTCAGTTAAGACTAATGCGAATGAATGATATTGAACGACATGTACGAATGAATGAATGGTGGATCGAATGAATGGTGGATCGAATGAATGATTGAATGATGGAAGTAGTTATAGTGTATTCGCGTTAAGAAAATAGTGACGTCATGATAATCAGAGGTTAAACTGGCCAATGAGACGTGAGTAAATGAGAAAACGAGTCACATTGACCAATCGCAGACATTCGTTGTCACGTCTCATTGGTCAAATCGTTTGGGTAATGATGACGTCACTATTTTCTTAACGCGAATACACTATAGTGATATAGAAACATTTGTCAGGATAGTTCCAGGTGACTATCTATCGCCACCGACAGAAACAGGTGACAAATTTCCCTTGCTTCACTCACACCCATTAACCTTCTCATACATGCTCTTCTGTTCTTCACACTACGTATACCCACCTAGATAAGAATGTATGTAATGTACTACTATAGCGTTCTTATATTTGTGGTATAATGATTATCATTATATGTATATAATTTCAAATAGTCAAATAGACGCCATATTGAAAAAGGGTGACGTTAGTAGTACCTATAACCGCCGATTGTGTGCGTTCGCGCAGCGGAATGTTGTTGAATTTAAAGATTTTAATTATGCACATAGTCAAATACATTTAAAAAAGTAGGTGTACAAAAATAAATGACCTATAAATTATATCGAAACAACAATTGTGTTATCACCTGTACCAATTCAATACCGGTATTATACTGTAAATTTTGGGATGTTACCTAAATATATTGCACGGCCGCTTTTTTGTAGCTATCCGAACTTTGTCGGGTTATGTAGGTTTTCGATGCTTCGTCAGTATTATAATTGTTTTTCTTTAATTACTGAATTTAATGACATGAAATTTTGCATGTGAATTGTTGAATGAATACACTAATTATTGGCATACATTTTACCATGCAATTCCTTTAGAACGTCATGATATTTGACTGCTTTGTAAACAGTGATCTATTCGTGGTAAATTGTCCTATAACTCTTTAATTACTAAACGGAACATCATTGATACTTGGCAACGTGTTGCAGACACTTACAAGGTTTGTATAAACGTGAAAATCTAGACCCCAAAGTGCATACTTTAAGAACTAAGACCTAATAAGCGTATTTTACGTTTATATTTTTATCTTTTAAGCCTTACGATTTTTTCTAAATCTGTTTTTAAACAAATACATATAAACAAATTCAAAACAACGTATGTAAAAATCTACAGCTCTCTATGTAAGCGCTTTGTATGAAAACTAGCTAATGGCCAAACGTTCGCGTAGCGGAAACTTGAATTTCTCCGAAGTTTATGCATGCACTAATTTTATTCATACATACACAATTACACACAAATACACACAAATTTTTGGACACATCTCTTTTCTTCTAAAGTCAATGGATCAAAAAAAGTTCCGCCGGACAACGTTCGCCCAGCGGAATCAGTTTTTGGTGAATTTCTCCACAATGGCTGCGTGCACAATTTTTTTTTACCATACACAATTATACGACGTCATACACTAAATATCTGCATAATTAAAATCTTTAAATTCAACAACATTCCGCTGCGCGAACGCACACCCGCCGATTGTGTATGAGTAGATGTATGAATGTCAATGAAGCGAAAGTTGTTTGTCACAGGGACAGATAAGGATCCGTGACCTCTACATCTACAGGGAACCACGTGATGTGTATGTATATTAAATAAAAACCATTTCAGAACACCCACAACAAAGGTAAAGGTCTGAAGCAAAGTGAAGTTAAGCTGAATAGTGAAGTGGTGAAAATTCACTGGGACACTACACCGAGGTCTCGGGTTCGAATCCAGTGTGCCAATGGCGATATTTATACGGCTACTACTGTTATTGTTACTGTGTCTTTAGGGGTATTGAAGGATAGGTATGTATACATGTATCTACAAACATAATAATAATCCTTTATTGAAACTCCACAATACATAAAATAATAATATTTAGGCCACTATTACACCAATTGAACTAGCCCCTAGGCAAGTTCATTTAAGACTTGTGTTAAGGGTACTAGTCAACGTATGTTCAAGAAATAAATACAAATTATTTATTTATAAATACATATATAATCAACAAGCAGACCGGAAAGCAGAAGAAAAGAGTAGTTCTTAACTCTGCCTCCACCAGGAATCGAACACGGGACCTCACGTTCAGGTGCTCAACCAATCGCGCCACGGAGGTCGTCAATTAAATGACACAATAGTACTGATGAATAATACAATATACAATACAAAATTAAATAGGATAATATTATACACGACTAAGTTATTATATGAAAATTACCAATCAGAATTAAATGTCAGTCAATTAGCGTGTGTCGTGGAGATCCCAAATGGCGTCCAGCTCGGCGGGAATCTACGGAGCGCGAGCTCAGTAAATCCGCCGATTTTCAGCTGGCAGCTCACAGAGGGTAGTACATAGGTACATACGCTTCACGACTTGTGTATACACACTCCCTTTTTGTATTGTGTTTGAGTGCCCATCTCCGAAATTTCGAAGGCATGTTAGGTATGATCAAAGCCCGCCTTTTAGTAAACAGCACCCAACGTGATAGGTAGTGAACCGTATTGCCGTATATAGGCACTGGCTATTATCTTCGAGGGATAGGCAGGTATCCTCACAATGTTTTCCCTCACCTTTTTAAACTCTATCAGTACCTCTTTATTAATAGTATTGTGCAGGAGTACAGTAGACAACATTAAACTTAAACGTAATGTTAAAACATCTAATTATGCGGATACATGTTCTCGATGATATACATTCACGTCCTTAAATCCTTTCGGGGTGGACAGAATCTTGGAGACATGCAAACATCTCCTTGGTCATTGGTGTTGTGATGTTATATGGAACATTGGTGACAGGTTGCCAGCCAATCGCCCAAGATTCCATTGACCCTTAGTCCTTTAGTCGCTCCCTACGACATGCTGAGAATAGCAGGACCCAGATACATATCTATATACATATTTGTTATTCCTTTTTTATTAAAAAAACTAGTGACCCGCTCGGGCTTCGCACAGTTATAAAATATATAGCCTACTCCACTATTTAATGGATGTTATTATACATATAAACCTTCCTCTTGAATCACTCTATCTATTAAAAAAAACCGCATCAAAATCCGTTGCGTAGTTTCAAAAATTTAAGCATACAAAGGGACAAAGAAAGCGACTTTGTTTTTTACTATGTAGTGATATGAATCAAACTGTATGTTTAACTCATTTTCGCCACAAATGGCGTTTACACTAAGTGCGCCGTTAGGTGTCGATGTGTCTTTATATATGTATGTATGTTCACAGGCACACAACGCTCTTCACTCCATGCTTGCCTAAAGACAAGCGGATGGCCATAGAGCGAATGTCTATGGGAGTGATGGACAAAATAGTCTTGTCCTTCGATAGAGCTTGGTGGCCTAAAGACTTCATGTTCTTCGCTTTTATATGGCGACAGGAAGACAGAGAACAGGTATGATCATATTTAAGTCAATCAGCCTATGTCAGTCCACTGCTGGACGTAGGCCTCCCCAAGGGTACAAAACACGATTACTCGAGGCCCTCATCCAACCACTACCAGCGACCTTTTTCAGGTCATCGGTCCACCTAGCAGGGGGGCGTCCTAAACTACTAAGTACCTATACAATATCTATTCAATGTATAAATGGTAAACATTGTACTTAATAGTACATTCTCTTGACTCTTAAACGTCTTATATTAATAGCCGCCTTTTGAAATATTTATTTTATTATAATTTATTCTTTTTTATGAATTCAATCATTATTATTATGTCAGCAAAAGTGCGAACTTTGATGCCATGGTACTCTTTGTTATTCCGTCGCTATGGTTACGAAAAACGAAGTTTAAGTCTCATTATCAGTTTTTCCTTGCTCTACAGTTCTTTCTAGTTGAGGATCGAATTATAATCCTACATCGAAAAGTGACAAATCTCGCCATTATGAAGGCGAAATTTGACACTTGCTAATCCACTACCAATTTCACACTATTACTAAAGTGATATTGTGCTAAAACGCATTAGTAGACTTGGGCCTCTGTTCTATAGCACATTTCTATACCCCAGATACACCAATTTGTAAAGGTCAGGGCCGCATAGAGAAACTTCACTCCTCTTTAGTTTAGGAAATAAACACCATTTTGTATGGGTACGCTAGCTTGATACATTCATTTGGCTTTTTTTAGGCGCAATTTGATATACACATGTAGATCTTAACCTGTTAACTGAACATAATAATATGCTTTTAGGTCCCAAAAGAAGACTATTGGACTACCAGAATCTTCGGCGCTTCTCGACCCATGGGATGTGATAATGCTTTGACACTTTGGACCAGTGGCCAAGTGGCTAAAATGGTGAGTCCGGGTTCGATTACCGGTAAAAAATTTCACACATATATATTTGGCGCTATACTCTCTATACACACATATATACTCTGTATCATTGGGTACAGGGTTTAAATCCCGCTTGGGCATGTACCAATGGAAATGAAGTTTTTGAGAATGCAGATTTTCGTAATAAAAATACATTTACGAAATGCAACATCGTGAGAAAACCTACCTGTTCCCCGAACTGGTAATAATTAGTGCTTGTAAACGGCGACATGGCTTACCACCTGGCACATTGAGTACTGACTATCTGGTTAACACGTGGGTTATAGGTGGCCATAGAATTACTACCTTCGCAATTGCGGACATGGAAATCTGGACCTATGACTACCCCGCAAGGGTTAATAGTCATGAACGCGTTTTGTTTTTGACTAGTACGAGACTATAAATAATGTTTATGACTATTAACAGGTGGAAACCTTACCCCTTGATGTCGTAAAAAGGAAAACGACGGAGCTACTGAGAAAATTCATGGGGAAACTGCATGATATACCAGAACCAACGGGAATTATAAGGTAAACAGAAATATATAATAGCGGCTGTAGCCCAGTGGGTAAGACCTCTGACTTTTTATAAGAAAGGTCCTAGGTTCAAATCTCGGCTTTGGCATGTACCAATTAATGAAATTTTAATGTGTTTGTCTCACCATGTTTTCCGTCACCGTAGTATTCGAAGCATTTCGTTAATCTATTTTTATTTGTTACCCTTACCAATTTTTTTTTATGTTAACAGATCAACATGGGCGACAAACCCGCTAACGAAAGGCAGCTATTCCTACGACAACCTTCAATCCCCGTACTACGCAACGAGCAGACAGGATCTCGGCGTGCCACTGTCACGGACCGACGGAGTACCAGCGCTGCTCATCGCGGGAGAGGCGACGAATGAGTTTCATTATTCCACAGTTCATGGCGCTATGGAAACGGGTTTAAGGAGTGCTAGGTATATATTAGAGAGAGTAGGAAGGGGTATAGCGAAATTGTAAAGAGTTGTATTGTTTACTGAAATGGGTTCACTCTTATAGTTTAAAGAGATTCGCGATTTATACTCATGATTAATAACTAGCGGGACTTATCGCGTATGTTTTTATATAATAAAGTTACCTTTATTAACCCGACGTTTCGGCTACGTTGCAGCAGCCATGGTAAACATACGCGATAAGTCCCGCTAGTTATTAATCATGGGTTCACTCTTGACCCTGTTTGCACCTCGAAGGAGGCGACAGACAGAGTCTAAGATGTAGCAAGCTTGCCCAGAAAATGCCTATGCACCCTAGTTTTGAACATCTGTGGATTAAATACCTCCGGAAATACAGAGGCAGGCCAAGAATTCCATTCGTTACCGGCCCGCATTATGAATGTATGTATGTTGTAGGATGATTTGATTTTTTGAGGTTTTGCTAAAGTCGAAGGTAGTATGCGAAAACACGGATAGTTAGACAATGGAATACCTACTTGCTTCCCGAACAGGTAATAGTTAGTGCTTGTGAATGGCGACATGGCTGACCACTTGTCGCATTGAGTACTGACTTGGTCAACACGTGGGTTCGAGGTGGCCATAGAATTACTACCTTCGCAATTGCGGAGATGGACTCATTGGTCAAATCGTGGGGAAATGATGATGTCACTATTTACTTAATGCGAAAAGCCTAGGTCACTTTTTAACTAATTGGGGTTGTGATGTTAAGGATACATTGGTGACAGGTTGCTAGCCCATCGCCCAATAGATTCCATTGACCCCTAGTCCCTTAGTCGCCTCCTACGACATGCCGGGAAGAACGGCAGCTAGTTAGCATTCTTTTTACGTATAAATGAACTATTGTACTTTTGTTTTTCTTTGTATTATGTTGTAAAGTTTTAAGAAATATATTCAAAATACGTATTTTACTATTATAATAAATTTAATTTATACAATGTTATTGTATGTTTTATTTTCCTCGGATGATTAACTAAATTTCTAATAATAATATTGAAGCGTCTGTAGTCAAGTGGGTAAGACCTCTGACTTGTTATTAGAGGTCCTAGGTTCGAATCCCGGCTTTGGCATGTACAATGAATGAAATTAAAATCTAGGGTTTTTATGTACATAATTAGCAGTCATAGTTTTAAGAGATTCGCGATTTATACTCATGATTAATAACTAACGGGACTTATCGCGTAAGTTTTTATATTAGTCAGTCTGCCCGTGACCATGGCTGCTGCAACGTAGCCGAAACGTCGGGTTAATAAAGGTAACTTTTTATATAAAAACTAACGCGATAAGTCCCGTTAGTTATTAATCATAATTAGCAGTCACTTACCTGCCTATCCCTCGGGGTGCCAGTAATTTCGGAGATGGGCACTCAAGCCTCTGACTATCCCGCTATAAAAAAGGTGTGCAGACACAAGTCGTGAAGCGTATGTTTTAAATAAAGAGCTTCGTAGGAACGATGATTACACTTAAGTCGTGATGTATATGTATCACTACATCGTATAAAACAAAGTCGCTTTCTTTGTCACTATGTCAAGCTTTTAATACACACATTATTATGGGTGGATTGAAAAGGGTGACAAAATACCTCTGATAAACGAGTAGATATATAGTGGTATATGAGTGTCAATGAAGTGAATGAGGTCTGTCAGGATCGTTCCAGGTGGCAATCGATAGCCAGCCTATCCTGTTAGGCACATAGAGGCGTGAATATATAATAATAATCTTTATTCATAGAAACACATTGACATACACAGACAGGAAATTAAAAAAAGAGAAAAGAAGTTTATACAAGTAAGTTATTAAATCCTACATGTGCATGTCATTGCCCAGTGAAATGGTCCCAGCTCAGCATATATACAATGATTGAAGTACAATCACTGCGCTGATCTTATGCTAGAACCATGAGGGTTATGTGCATTCGCCAAGCCAGTTGTACAAACGTTATATACACAGAATATATATGTACATATATATGATTAAGGTTCGAAGACATATTGTGATATTTAGTAGTTTGTAATAATAAAATGTTCCATTATGACATCGCAAGCCCAAAATTCATGCTGATAAATGACCTAGGAGATATTACATCTCCGAGGTTCTGTCCACCTCGAAAGGGATTAAAGGACGTGAATGTAAATTTATGTAGTAATAAATAAAAAGACAAAAAAATATCATTAATACTATCTTTTATTAATCATTTACATACAAATAGTTATAAATACTCAAAATGAAATGAAATATCTATTAGTTTAATAGATCATAATATAAACCTACAATTCTTATTAGATCAATAATGTTAAGCAACGATAGGCTTGATAATAGATGGGTGACCATCCGTCATATACTGTTTGATTTCAGCGAGGGAAAACATCGTGAGGAAACGTAGCTATTCTTTATAAAAGAATGGTATAAAATATAGGAAAATAATTGAAAGCACATAAAAAATACTGAAATGTACACCTAAATATAGCTAAACGCACAGCAAAGGTTAAGTTTGGGTTAGGACTGTATTATTTTGGTGTACATTCAGTATTTTAGGAGTGCATTTTCGTATTATCTGATGTTCCTTTAAACATTATTCTTAAATTAACATACGCTTCACGACTTGTATATACACACTCATTTTTTATTGTAAGTCAGAGGCTTGAGTGCCCATCTCCGAAATTTCGAAGGCATGTTAGGCATGGGTCACTCGAAGCCCGCGTATCACTAGATAGACAGCACCCACCGTGATAGGTAGTGAACCGTATCGCTGTATACATGACTTTAAAGTATATTTGAAAGACAATGTAATTACCACCTGTCAAGTTTGATATTGACTATTTGGTCAAACAAAGATAAAGACAAACACGTTCACGACCATTAACCCTTGCGGAGTAGTCAAAGGTATAGATTTCCATTTCCGCAATTGCGAAGGTACTAATCCATGGCCACCTCGAACCCACGTGTTGACCAAGTCAGTACTCAATGTGACAGGTGGTAAGCCATGTCGCCATTTATAAGCACTATTACCTGTTCGGGGAACGGGTAGGTTTCCTCACGATGTTTTCCCTCACTGTAGTATTCGGTGTATTTCGCAAATGTATTTTTATAACGATAATGTGTGACCAAGGTTTTAAATAATGACTACTTAAACCTCTGAATACCTTGTAACGGATCACGGTCGCGATGTTGTATTAAGTATGAAAAAAATGACTCCATTTTGAGTATTTACATTTACAAATTACATCTTACAACATTCTTATTTACATTTATATGTACAAATTTTATACTTACTAAATTAAATTCATTATAAATCATAATTCTATTACATTTACATTATTCATGATACCAGTCTCGACACAATGTATATGTCATACAAACATACATATACCCAAGTTTTCTATAGGGGTAAATAGAAATTCTAAATCCCTCTTGCTTTACAGACATACAATGATACAAATATGTTATCAATCAATCAGCCTATGTCAGTCCACTGCTGGACGTAGGCCTCCCCAAGGTAACGCCACAAAACACGATCACTCGTGGCCCTCAGCCAACCACTACCAGCGACCTTTATCAGGTCATCGGTCCATCTAGCAGGGGGCGTCCTACACTACGTTTATCGACAAATAGGCTAATGATATACATTTAAAATACCTATAACTGAAAAAGACTATATAGCTGCCGTTCTTCCCGACATGTCGTAGAAGGCGACTAAGGGGCTAAGAGTCGATTAAATCTTTTGGAAGATGGGCTAGCAACCTGTCACCAATGTTCCATATATCACAACCCCCAATATTCATGCTAACAAGTTGCGTCGGAAAAATCATATCTCCGAGGTTCTGTCCACCCCGAAAGGGATTAAAGGACATGAATGTATATGTATGGATGTATGTAGATAATTACAAAGACGGATACATTAATGTACAGTCAGCGCTAAAAGTTCAGTCCCAGTAACTTTTTATAAGGTTTAAGTTTATAAGAACAAAAGACAATATTTTACATTTTGAAATTGGCGCCACTATGCATTGTCATGGCCACTATACGTTCGCGTGCTGTATAATAGTTTACGTACACATAATTCACATTTAACTCACCGTTATACTTTTACCTTTGAGTATGCTTTATTTTACACTACCCTCTGTGAGCTGCCAGCTGAAAATCGGCAGATTTATTGAGCCCGCGCTCCGTAGATTCCCGAGCTGGACGCCATTTGGGATCTCCACGGCACACACTAATTGACTGACATTTAATTCTGATTGCTTATTTTCATATAATAACTTATTCGTGTAAACATTTTTCTTATTTAATTTTTTAATGTATAATTATTAATCAGTACTATTGTTTCATTTAATGTATTGTGGAGTTTCAATCAAGGATTATTAGTAAGTTACTGCGACTGCACTTTTAGCGTTGACTGTACGTATGTAGGCGTGACATTTTTGACGACCTCCGTGGCGCGATCGGTTAGACGCCTGAACGCTAATCGTGAGGTCCCGGGTTCGGTTCCCGGTGGATGCAGAGTTAAGAACTACGCTTTTCTTCTGCTTTCCAGTCTGGTCGTTGATTATATATGCTATATATGTATTTAGCTATATATAATACGTATACATTTCTTAAATATACGTTGACTAGTACCCTTAGCACAAGTCTTAAATGTACTTACCAAGGGGCTAGTTCAATTGGTGTAATAATGTCCTACAATATTATTATTATTATAATAAACAACCAGTATGGAAAGCGTCAAAGTAATGCGACGCTAGTTTCCACACAAATATTGCGTAAGGCCCACTCCTCTTATTAATTACTCCGCTCCTTTCGCCGGGTCCTCTTTATATTTGGTTCGTGGTGTGTACACACACCCGTGACATTATAATAATAATAATTGGACATCATTACAATTGAACTAGCCCCTTGGTAAGTACATTTAAGACTTGTGTTAAGTGTACTAGTCAACGTATATTTAAGAAATATATACATATTATTCATAGATAAATACATATATAGCATATATAATCAACGACCAGATTGGAAAGCAGTAGAAAAGCGTAGTTCTTAACTCTGCCTCCACCGGGAATCTTTGGGACCTTACTTAGCGTTCTGGCGTCTAACCGATCGCGCCACGGAGGTCGTCGAATACATATACTAGACCCTTAGTAAGTTCAATTAAAACTTGTGTTATGGGTACTATAGTGTATTCGCGTTAAGAAAATAGTGACGTCATGATAATCAGAGGTTAAACTGGCCAATGAGACGTGAGTAAATGAGAAAACAAGTCACATTGACCAATCGCAGACATTCGTTGTCACGTGTCATTGGTCAAATCGTTTGGGTAATGATGACGTCACAATTTTCTTAACGCGAATACACTATAGGTAAAACAAATATATTATTATTATAGATAGATAAAAACATTTATGTATATCGTCTATAATAAACAACCAGTATGGAAAGCGTCAAATTTTACAGGCTATTACAGGCTAGGTTTCCATGTAACAGCACCCATTTTTCTATTAATCTCGTCCAGGATGAGACTGCAGCGAGCCCATTGCTGGGGCCGTAGTTGGGGCGTGGGGTCCCTAGAACCCTCGGCAACTTGGGCCCTATTGTCCCTTTGGGCACGGCGAAGGGCCCTACGTCTTCTCGCTACTGCGGTCGCTGTGACAGTCAAGTAAAGAAACGCGTCAAAGAACTGCGGTTAAGTAAACAAAAGGTGTTAAAAGAACTGCGGTTGCCATGACAACCGAGTAAATAAATGTGTTTAAAGAACTGCGTTGTTCTGACAACCTGAAATCCTATTCACACTTGCGCGGGGTTGCCATGTGCGCTTGGTTCCATAAATGTAAAATATTGTATAATTAATTCTTTTCTGTATATGCTGCGTTTACGGCGAATAAAAGGATTTTTTTTATTTATTTACAACCGAGTAAACAAACGTGATAAAAGAACTGCGGTTGCCATGACAACCGAGTAAACAAGCGTGTAAAGAGATTTATAGACGGTGTAAAGGACGATATGAAAAAAGAGAGTCTCATGTTAGTGAGGGACGTAAAATAATGCAAACTAGCTGCCGTTCTTGTTGGCATGTCGTAGGAGGCAATTAAGGGACTAGGGGTATATGGAATCTATTAGAGATAGGTTAGCAACCTGACTCCAATGTTTCACATGACATCACAACCCCAATATTCATCGTAAAAGTGTCATACATACATACACATCACGCCCGATTCCCTGTAGAGGCAAAGATCACAGATCCCCATCTGTTCCGATCCCGACAAACTACTTTCGCTGCATTGACACTCATACATCTTCTCTTACACACTCGGCGGTTATAGGTACTTCTAACGTCACCCTTTTTCAATATGGCGTCTATCTGTCAGAAGTGACCTAGAAGATATTATCGTTTCTTCAAAGTTCTGTCCACCCCGAAAGGGATTAAAGGACGTGAATTTCTTTCTGTATAATTTGTTTTTGTAACTGACACTGGGCAAAAAATCCTGAAAGCCGGAGTTTCTTGTTGGTTCTTCTCCGAGCCAGGGCTTCCGAACCAACGGTAGAATTTCAATGCTAAGAGACAACCAGTGTCAGGCAATTGTTTCGACTTTCAATGAAAGTACTGTACTTGTACTTATATTGAATAAAAACCTTTGACTTTGAATGCATATGTATTTATTCACTTACCACTTTCAATCTTTCCATCTTTTCTCTTAGTATTGTCATCATAGGAACCGGATCTTTTCTTGTTTCTCTGCAAAAGAAACATTTAATATTTAGCACACTTACACCAATTGAACTAGCCCCTTGCTAAGTACATTTAAGACTTGTGTTAAAAGTACTAGTCGACGTATGTTTAATAAATATAAAGTTATAATAAACAGATGAATTTAAAAGTAAGTGTTCGTAACGGTGAGGAAATCTGCCTATCCCTCGGTATAGGTAATAGCCGGTGCCTGTATACGGCGATACGGTTCATTACCTATCACGTTGGATGCTGTTGATCTAGTGAAACGCGGGCTTTTCGTGGCTCATACATAACATGCCTTTATAATTTCAGGAATGGACACTAAAGCCTCTAACTACCCCGCCAAAATATAAAAAGTGAGTGTTTACATACAAGTTGTGAAGTGATGTCACTTAAAACCCAACTAAATATAAACATATATATAAACGATTCTCGAATGGCGGCCACGTCTCGGTAAACGTAGTTAGGTGGACCGATGACATGAAAAAGGTCGCTGGTAGTGGTTGGCTGAGGGCCACAAATTATCGTGTTTTGTGGTGTACCCTTGGGGAGGCCTACGTCCAGCAGTGGACTGACATGGGCTGATTGATTGATTGAATATAAACGTAATAATATACATACATACATACACATCACGCCTGATTCCCTGTAGAGGGGTAGGCAGTGATCACGGATCCCCATTTGTCCCAATCCTGACAGACCATTTTCGCTTCATTGACATTCATATATCTTCTCATACACACTCGGCGGTTATAGGTACATCTAACGTCACCTTTTCTCAATATAGAGTCTATCTGACTGTTATATGTCTTATTAGGCAGGCCCCTACGTAACCGCCCTTCCACTTCACTCATATATATTCCTTTTGTCAAACTGCTATCATTCATCCGCATAATAATATGTTTACCCTTTTATTTTTCTTCTCAAATTGTTGTGCATCGTAGAACTGTGGTTGGGACCGTCTCACTCTACCCGTCCTACGTCTTATATCTTCAACTGCCGGTACACTGTCCGCTGTACGCCTTGCGGTGAAGAAGGAATGACCGCATTTACATGATTTGGATGCTACTGCCACCTGTCGTTTGGGATTGGGTATTAATGTAAGTTTTAGTTGTCAAAACGTTGTGGGTTAATGTACCTGTTCCCCGAACAGGTAGTCAGTGCTTGTAAATGGCGACATGTCTTACTACTTGTCACATTGAGGACCGACTATCTGGTCAACATGTTCAAGGTAGTCATAGAATTCACATTCACTATCATTAACCCTTGAAAAGTAGTCAGTGGTTCAAGTTTCCATCTCCGCAATTGCAAAGGTAGTAATTCTATGGCCACCTCAAACCAACATGTTCAGATAGTCGGTACTTAATGTGACAGGTGGTAAGCTATGTATCCATTTACAAGCACTAACTATTACGTGTTCGTGGAACAGGTAGGTTTCGTCACTATGTTTTCCGTCACCGTAGTATTAAAATGTAAAATTTGTATAGTTGTTGTTATGTAGTTATGTTGATGTGGGATTGTCCCAAGCTAGTATGAGACGTAAAAAGAATGCTAACTAGCTGCCATTCTTCCACAGGGACTAAAGCTCAATGCAATCTGTTGGGCGATGGGTTAGCAACTTGTCACCAACGGTAAATATAATATCACAACCCCAATATTCATGCTAATAAGTGACCTAGGAGATGTTTTCATGTCTCCAAGGTTCTGTCCACCCAGAAAGGGATAAAAGGATGTGAATGTGTATGTATGTTAGTATGAGAAATTGATAAGAAAAATCACATGTGCAAAATACATAATTATATGTTGTAATCACATTGGTCACTCTTAAGATAAACATATATATTTTGGTTTATAACAACACCACAAAATGATTAAACAGCACAATAATTATTAGTAGAATTTCTATGTACATTTTCGTAATAAAAACACGTTTACAAAACGCATTTAATTATATGGTGAGGGAAAACATAGTGAGGAGTAGTTAGTGCTTGTAAATGGTGACATGGCTGACCACCTGTCACATTGAGTACTGACTATCTAGTCAACACATGGGTTCGAGGTTTCCATAGAATTACTACCTTCGCAATAACAGAGATGGAAACCTGAACCTCTGACTACGCCGCAAGGGTTAATGGTTGTGAATGCATTTGTCTTTTTGTAATTGATGATTTTGCATTTTCTGCAAAAGTGACAGTGTCACATTGGGGGGTGCGATATGGTGAACATCAGGTTATCTGTACAAGAACTTACTAAGCTATCATACATACACATCAATCCTGATTTCCAGTAGAGGAATACGCAGAGATCATGGATACCCACCTGTCCCAGACCACTTTCACTTCATTGCCACTCATACACCTAACCTTTTTGATAAAGTTCAGTTGTTTGGGGCTTGACTCTGTATCGAGGGTACATAGTTCAAATCCCACTTGAGCAAATACCAATGGAAATGAAGTTTAAGGAATTTCCATGTACAATTTCATAATAGACATACATTTATGAATTAAGTCACATTAAGTACTGACTATCTGGTTAACATGTGGGTTTAAGGTGGCCATATAATTAATACCTTCACAATAGCAGAGATGGAAACCTGAACCTTTGATTACCCCGTAAGGGTTATGGTTGTGAATGTGTTTGTCTTTGTTAGCAATAGAGACCTGATTATGTAGCAAAGGTTAAAGGATATCAATGAAGAAAATGTGGTTTGCCAAGATCTCATAAAATGGATTCATGAGAAGTATAAGAAACATGAAGCTTGATAAGGAATTTTAAATAATACATACCTGCATTTCACATTTCGGACAGCTTTTAGCAATCATTCTATTCCGACCCATTTTGAATTGTTAAATTATTTACACCTACTAATAGTCAGTAGTTTACAAATACACTAAACTACACATCACATATACACAATGTTTACTTCTTCATAATCAGTTAATGGAGCTAAGTTTAAAGGTCAGATATAACTAAGAACTTGTTTAACTACGAAACTATAATAGGAACATCAAAATTATTGCTGTGTATGCATTAAAACTAATGAATAAATCAGTATTATTTAATGAACTATTGTTTATTAAGGGCAAGAAGGTAATGGATTATTTAGTACTTCCTAATTAGAGTAAATTAACTATTGTAATTAATTAATTGCATATACACTTGTCTTAATAATTCAATTCTATTTTGTTCCTGTTTTCGTTTTACATTCTTTCGGTCTTTTTACTCTTTTATATTCGGTCCATTAATATTTCAATTGCATTACCAGCAATAAATTTGCTCATGACATGACAAATGCTATCGGTGTCTTGGGAACCCTACAGCCGACAGCGATCACTTTAAATATACTTTTTGTATAATGTAATTATAATTTGTAATTTAAGATTATAGTTTTAATTTGTGTATAAGGAAATGTTTAACTCATTTTGTTAACTTTATGCAATAAAAATGTTTTAGTAATATTTAGATATTGAAAATTACACAATTACCTCTATAAAATTATTGAATAACGATTATATTTCTTAAGATGGAATTATTAATCAATTAAGATTCTTTTTACTACGAATATAATTTAGTAAATCAATCAATGGTTATGCATTTGCGACGAGACTTGTGTATGAACGATGCTTTATCTTAGATTGTATTTTTTTCACAGATATTTACGAGAAAAAATAAATAAATACTGTGGTATGTAATTAAAAACTACGAGTATTGTTTTCATTATTTCTTTGGAAAATAACTAATTTCATGAATGAAACATTCGTTAATATTATTGTTGGAACTATTGATTAGTCAACCCTATTGATTGAAATAGAGTTTACACTCGTATGATCAAGGTAAATATTCTTAATTTATATTTTAATATATGGGATGAAATTATTCTAATTTCTTCTATTTCTCCCGTAATCCGTACTAGATTTTGCTAATATATAGATAGAAATCACAAATATAACTTGTATTTATACCAAACATGTAGAAAATACAACTTTAGTTTAAATATACTTCAATAACATAATATATTTGTTCTTATGAAACCTTTCCATATTTTTCTTGAGATATAGTGATTAAAGTAATTTTATTACATTCTGACTATCTGAAAATAAACATATATAGCTAATACTTACTACCATACACATTGAAATGGGAATCCTTTTGTTTAGCCACTAGTTGTTCTTGACGATGTTTTCCCTTACTATAGTATTCAATGTATTTTGTAAATGTATTTTTATTACAAAAAAGAACATAGAAATTCATTAAGATTCATTACCATTGGCACATGCTCAAGCGGCATTTGAACCCTGTACCCACCGATACAGAGCCAAGCCCCAAACAATTGAACTATGTTGAATTATAAGGCTAATTGTACCTACAATAATATTAATAATTTAATAATCATTAATAATTTACATATATTGAAAACTATACTTAGTACTACATAAACAGTAGTGCTCCTTCAATTATTCTGATAAATGTTATAGTAAAACCACAGGTAAAACTATATTTCTTATTATTTATTTTGCCCTTATAATGATGTTCTCTATTATATAGTCGGTCGGAATCATAGAAAATCAAGGTACAAGTTTTTAGGTAAAACTATTTTAAATAATTATGTAGCGGTATAAGTTGTTTTTCTCAGTTAAATTAACAATAAGTTCCAATAGTGCCTCGGACCAGGTGTTTAATTTTGTACTATTCTCCATACTTAGTCCAAAACGCATGATTTTGGAGATGTTCTATATGTATGTATATATATATATATATATCCATTATTATATATTCCAGATGTCGTACTTAACAATGATGTGCCGTATTTGCTTACGGCTGGACGTACCAACGCTTCTAGCTACCGAAAGAGAAGTGGATATGCTACAATCAATTCTATACGAGGTAAGGAGTAATGAAGGATGTGAGTATATATATTTCTGGTGACGGAAAACATTGTCAGGAAACCTGCCTATTCCTCGCAATAGGTACTAGCGATATGGTTCACTACCTATCAAGTCTGTCTGGGTGCTGTCTATCAACATACCTAAGATGTCTTTTGAAATTTCAAAGATGAGATTCAAGAGGTCTTAAGCCTCTACTAAACAATAAAGATGGAGTGTGTATACACAAGTCAAAAAGTGTATGACATTCACATCCTCCAATCCCTTTTGGGTTGACAGAACCTTGGAGACAATAATATCTCCAAGGCTACTTTTTAGCATGAATATTGGTAATGTTATGGAACTATACTATGTAAGTGTTTATATGTCAGAAACTTTTAAATTAATAATTAATATTATTTTTATGAATAGTGTCCTAGCATAAATATAATCTTACTTTCAGGTTCCATTTACAAAAACGGCGTTATGTCTGTGTACCTTTTGCAAATACCTACTCCGAAAATACACAGAGTTCAAACAGTGCGTTTTAGAGAGTGTCATTATGACGGAATACAACGGTAATGTAAGTATGTAATTCATCATCAGCCTGTAGTAATCTACTGTTGGATATAGGCCTCCCCCAAATTACGCCATTTCTCCCTGTCAGTGGCCGTTCGCATCCATTCTTTCCTGTCAGTATGTAACTATATTATTATATTGTATGATTTACAGTCGCTAACGGTAAGGGAAAACATCGTGAGGAAACCTACCTATCCCTCTATATGTAATAGTCAGCGCCTGCACGGCAATACGGTTCACGACCTATCACGTTGGGTGCTATATAGTGAAACGCGAGTGATCTATGCCTAATATGCCTTCGAAATTTCGGAGACGGGCTCTCAAGCCTCTGACACAATAAAAAAAGGGAGTGTGTACACAAGTCGTGAAGCGTATGTATGTATGTAAGTACATGACTTTAAACATGATGTCGAAAATGAATACAATGCATTGTTTTGACTATAGTTTATCATAGTAGGTGTTCGAAGTGACCACACATATGACATACTTTTGCAGCCCCACAAAATCCAACCAACAACCTTATACACGAGTCTCCAAAGAAGCGATGTGCTGGTAAACTCATGCGTGGACCAGCCTCAGGACCTAAGTGAAGAGATAGAGCATCTGGTCAACATCATAGGCCAGAGTGACCCCGTCTGTTGGCATGATGATGAAAATGATGAACTTCCTCTAGGTTTTATTGGGGAACAGGTATGTTGACTATTAACTTATAATAAATAGGTGCATAATGTTACCCTTTTACAATATGTCGTCTATGGGAAATTTAAGAATTGAATTGAAGTCCCGGGTTCGATTCCCGGTGGCGGCAAAGTTGAGAATGATGAACTTCCTCTGGGCTTTATTGGGGAACAGGTAAGCATTAGTAATGAGTTAATCACTCTGTTTGTTTTCTTATGTACTTGTACTTGTGTTGTTGTTATGTTAATTTTTTTATTGTTACTCCAATAATGTCGAACGGTTCTCCTGTTAGGACATTATTGTACATTTATGGAAATAAATAAATAAAAAATAAAAATAAATAAGTAAATAATAATAATTAGGACACTAGAGTACCCGCCACATAAGGTGGCAGTTGGAGGCGTCGCCACAGTCGCGTAATCCAGTGTTGCCAGTAAACACGCCAAAACTAGCACTCACTGTGCCATACGGCTCGATACATTATATTGAGGTTTCATTTGTAACGATCTTTGGTTGCAGAGCTATAAACTCAAATAAAACAAATTAATATACCAAAGTCAAAAGTCAAAATATTTTTATTCAAAATAGGCCCTATCATAAGCTCTCTTTGAAAGTTATTTTATGATCTAAGTACAAATTAAAAAAACTATATATTGACAAAAGGAATATATATGAGTGAAGTGGAAGGGCGGTTACGTAGGGGCCGGCCTAATAAGACATATATGTAACAGTCAGATAGACGCTATATTGAAAAAAGGTGACGTTAGGAGTACCTATAACCGCCGAGAGTGTATTAGAGAATGTATGAATGTCAATGAAGCGAAAGTGGTCTGTCAGGATCGGGACAAATGGGGATCCGTGATCTCTGCCTACCCCTCTACAGGGAATCAGGCGTGATGTGTATGTATGTATGTAAAAAAACTATTTCAAACATGGCACTGAGCATTGTCTTTACATATTTTTACCGAGGTTAGTTCACCAACGATTTCGGCTGCTCAAGATGCCACGTCATGAAGACCACGACCGCTCTGATAAGAGCGTAACGATTGAGAAGAAGAAGTTCAGCGGAGACCCTTGGAGAAGAACTAACAAGAAACTCCAGAAATCAATTTATTATAATCACCCTTAACAAACATAAAAATTACAAAGAGTGGGCAAAAAACACAACGCTGGTAATACTAAATTTACCTTTCATACAAAATAACACGCAATGGCGGAAACGTCAAATTTAGTTCCAAGTTTGGCTACTGCCATCTTATGTGGCGGGTACTCTATTACACCAATTGAACTAGGATCTTGGTAAGTTCATTTAAGACTTGTGTTAAGGGTATTAGTTAACGTATGTTTAAGTAATATATACACATTATATGTAGATAAATTCATATATAGCATATATAATCAACAACCAGACTGGAAAGCACAAGAAAAGCGTAGTTGTTAACTCTGTCTCCACCGGGATTCGAACCCGGGGCCTCACGATTAGCGTTCAGGTGCTCAAGCTTTTTGTGTTGTTTTCGGCGATTTTAAAGTGGTTGATATAAGTAAATTTATATTCCTTTTCTAGTAAATTGCCAAAATGAATATATGTGGGTGAAGTATATATAATATAGACATATAACAGTCAGATAGACGCCATATTGAAAAAGGGTGACGTTAAAAGTACCTATAACAGCCAAGTGTGCTTGAGGTGTATGAATGTCAATGAAGCGAAAGTGGTGTTCAAATTCCAATTTAAATTATAGAATTTAATTCCCATTAAACATATTGTAAATTTATTCGTTAATAATTAATCAAATACGTTACTGTTTCTTATTGTAATAGACAATCTCGCATTCACTCAGTGCATATACATAATACTTTATCTAAGTTTTTTTTTAATTCTTTAATAACCCATTCACCACTAAGGTTATGTCGTCTCAAGTACTAACACTGAATCTTATCCAAAAGCAAACATATTTAGCCAGTTTGGCATCACAATTGACTAAATATTCAGCCGAAAATAATTATTTGTATTTTCAACTTTCACTGAGCTGCTGACTTTGTTTACAATCCATAGACGACTGTGTATCTAAGTTTTTTTTTAATTAGTTTATTTAACGTCCGTATGGTAACGAAGACCTTCTAGCCTGTCTTAGTACATCAAAAATACATTAAAACAACAACAAAAAAGTACAAAATGGAAAAAAATATTACTAATAGTTTCCACTGAATTATTAGATCTCACCAATAGAATTTTTGATTAACTTGTATAAGGACTTGTAACATTTAACTTCTTTAAGAATGTCATGTATAGTGATTGGAATATTTTCTTTTTTGTGATAGATCTCTAATAATTCGGCGACTAAAATTACTCTGTGCAAAACATGTTTTTGACAATAAAAAATTATGTGGGTTAAATCCTCGGGAACTTTACAAATATTACAAAGGTTATCTGATATATCTAAGTAATAATAACAAACATTCTCCCACCAGAGACAACCAACGCCGCCATTACTGACCATAGAGGCAAACGTCACCGAGCCCGCCATAGACAAAACAAACGTCAAAGTGCCAAGGAAACGTCACAAGACCAAAGAGGATGTGAAAAAAGGTTTCACATCGAGAATGGTTCAGGAAACTGACGAATATGTAGTCATCAAATTGAGTAAGGAAGAGGTAAGTTTTATATACATTCACGTCCTTCAATCCCTTTCGGGGTGGACAGAACCTCGGAGATTTAGTATATCCTAGGTCACTTTTTAGTAAATATTGCGGTTGTGATGTCATATGGAACATTGGTGTTAGGTTGCTAACCCATCGCCAATTGATTCCAGTTACCATAGTCCCTTAGTCGCCTGCTACGACCTGCCGGGAAGAACGGCAGCTAGTTAGCATTCTTTTTACGTCCCAGACTAGCACAGGACTATAAAGATACAAAAATAATAATAAAACAAAGTTAATTTGAATTTTCTATTCAATCAAAAATCAAACTGAAACCCTTGCAGGGTAGTCAGAGATCCAACGCAAAAAAACATAATGAGAACATAGACAATTAGCAAAAAGTTAAATATTCTTTTAACGTCAAAAAAGAATTCAACGTAGCCCAGTTGTTTGGGGCTTGACTCTGTATTAGTAGGTACAGGGTTCAAATCCCCTACACATATACATTCACGTCCTTTAATCCCTTTCGGGGTGGACAGAACCTCGGAGATTTAGTACCACCTAGGTTACTTTAATATTGGGGTTGTGATGTCATAATAGAACATGTGTGACAGGTTGCTAGCCCATCTTCCAATAGATTTGAACGGCTTTAAGCCCCGTAGTCGCCTTCTAAGATATGTCGGGAAGAACGGCAGCTATATAGTCTTTTTCAGTTATAGGTATTTTAAATGTATATCATTAAGCTATTTGTCGATAAACGTAGTGTAGGACGCCCCCTGCTAGATGGACCGATGACCTGAAAAGGTCGCTGGTAGTGGTTGGCTGAGGGCCACGAGTGATCGTGTTTTGTGGCGTACTCTTGGGGAGGCCTACGTCCAGCAGTGAACTGAGTCTTTTTCAGTTATAGGTATTTTAAATTTACCTAGTTTTCGTCCCCTTTTCAGGTGAAACAGGAAATCAGGAGTAAGCTTCAAACGGAAGTGTATAAGTTAGCGCCATTTAAGTGCGAATCTTGCGCTAGAGGATTTAATTTCGAGGACGTACTGAATAATCACTTGGCCAAACATTCCAAGGTAAGGAAGGAAAATATATGCCTTTCTTAGCGTTATATATAATGACGACCTCTGTGGCGCGATTAGTTGAGCACCCGAACGCTAATCGTGAGGTCCCAAAGATTCCCTGTGGAGACAGAGTTAAGAACTACACTTTTCTTCTGCTTTCCAGTCTGGTTGTTGATTATATATGTATTTATCTATAATATATACTAAGTATATATTTATTAAATATACGTTGACTAATACATTTAACACAAATCTTAAATGAACGCACGTACTAACGTAAGGGGTTCAGGTGTCCATCTCCGCAATTGCGAAGGTAGTAATTCTATGGCCATCTCGAACACACGTGTTGATCAGATAGTCGGCACTCAATGTGACAGGTGGTAACCCATGTCGCCCTTTACAAGCACTAACTAGTAGGTAGATTTCCTCATGTTTTCCCTCACCGTAGTATTCAAAAATGTATTTTAATTGCGGAAATGTACATAGAAATTCATTAAAATTCATTTCCATTGGTACATGCTCAAGCGGCATTTGAACCCTGTACACACTGATACAGAATGAAGGCCAAACAACTGAGCATTTATTGTTGGTAAACTAAAAGAAATGTTACTTGTTTAATAAAATACCTACTTTTCGGTTCTCGAATGGCGACCGCGTCTCGGTAAACGTAGTGTAAGACGCCCCTCTGCCAGATGGACCGATGACCTGAAAAAGGTCGCTGGTAGAGGTTGGCTGAGGGCCACGAGTGATCGTGTTTTGTGTACCCTTGGGGAGGCCTACGTCCAGCAGTGGACTGACTTAGGCTGATTGATTGATACTTTTCAGGACCACGGCACATATTTATGTGACATATGTTACCAATATTGCCCTAGCGCTGTGTCCTTACGGGGTCATATGAAGTCACATACCACCAGGTACGTATAAATGAACATTACAACCAGTATAAAAAGACTATATATCGCCACAATAGTATAAAGGAATATATATGAGTGAAGTGGAAGGGCGGTTACGTAGGGGCCGGCCTAATAAGACATATAACGGTCAGATAGACGCTATATTGAAAAAGGTGACGTTAGGAGTACTTATAACCGCCGAGAGTGTATGAGAAGATGTATGAATGTCAATGAAGCGAAAGTGGTTTGTCAGGATCGGGAGAAATGGGGATCCGTGATCTCTGTCTACCCCTATACAGGGAATCGGGCGTGATGTGTATGTATGTATATCGCCAACTGGAATGGGTGACAAATCTCTCTTGCTTCACTCACACCCATTAACCTTCTCATACATGCTCTTCTGTTCTTCACGATACACCCGCCTTGAGAAGTATGTCTCCAATTTGATCTGTATAAGTTCTACGCGGCCTACCCCGTCCAACACTATCTTCCACTTTGGCTTTATAGATTCCTTTCGTAACCCTCCTTTCATCCATCCGCTCCATGTGCCCAAACCACCTTAACATAGCTCTCTATTTTCGTCACTACATATATAACAGTAGAGCATGTATGAGAAGGTTGATTGGTGTGAGTGAAGCAAGACAGATTTGTCAAAATCGTTCCAGGTGGCGATCGATAGTCTCTGCCTATCCGGTTGGGGACGTAGAAGCGTGAATATATGTATGTATGGAATCAATTGAGCGATGGGTTAGCAATCTGTCAACTATTATATTGTCCATTATGATATAATAATCTATATCCAGATGAAATTAGAGAGTTGCTAAATAATTAAATTCTAAATACTTTAAGTAACTAGATATATGTTTTTTGATTTGTGTTACAACTAAAGGTTTATCATATAATTAAATAAAAAATATTCTTATAGTGTATTCGCGTTAAGAAAATAGTGACGTCATCATTACCCAAACGATTTGACCAATGAGACGTGACAACGGTTGTCTGCGATTGGTCAATGTAACTGTTTTCTCATTCACTCACGTCTCATTGGCCAGTTTAACGTCTGAATATTATGACGTCACTATTTTCTTAACGCGAATACACTAAAATTACATTCATTCATTCGTTACAAGTAAATATTATTTGTAGGTACCAATGCAAGATTTGTAGCGAAGTGCGTCTTTCGAGACAGCATTTGTTGGAACACTACAACTTGAAACACACTGAAGACGCCATAACATACACCTGCGAACATTGTCCCTTTGTATCCAAGTAAGTTTAGTCACCATTTTATTCCTTTTGGCTTCGGTCGTTCAGTGCGTGATTTTGGCAAAATTGTCGCTGTCCGAGGCATAGACAAATCATGGTTTTCCCAAAACAAAACCTAGGAAGAGCTAGAGATCGCGCCACATAAATTGGCAGTAGGCAAACTTGGAACTAAATTTGACGTTTCCGCCATTGCGTGTTATTTTGTATGAAAGGTAAATTTAGTATTACCAGCGTTGTGTTTTTTGCCCACTCTTTGTAATTTTTATGTTTGTTAAGGGTGATTATAATAAATTGATTTCCGGAGTTTCTTGTTAGTTCTTCTCCAAGCTAGGGTCTCCGCTGATCTAACCTCGGTAAAAAATATGTAAAGACAATGCTCAGTGCCATGTTTGAAATAGTTTTTTTAATTTATACTTAGATCATAAGATAACTTTCAAAGAGAGCTTGTGATAGGGCCTATTTTAAATAAACATATTTTGACTTTGATATATTAATTTGTTTTATTTGAGTTTATAGCTCTGCAACCAAAGACCGTTACAAATGAAACCTATAATGTATCGAGCCGTATGGCACAGTGAGTGCTAGTTTTGGCGTGTTTACTGGTAACACTGAATTACGCGACTGTGGCGACGCCCCCAACTGCCAATTTATATGGCGCGATCTCTAGTAAGAGCCATTTTGTTTTCAATGCAGTTGTTTTTCGATCTTTCTTAATTTAATATAAAACTTCGTTTAATGCTACAAAACTGAGTGCTCTAACGCAAACAGAACCAAAGTTTATACTTATTAGTTTTGTAACTTCATACTTTTTACATTTTGACAGACAATGAATTTAAAATGTTTAGCTTCTGTAAAATGTTCTAAATAGCTCTTACTAGGTTTTGGTTCGGGACAGTCGAAGTATGTAAATACAAAACACCATTAGGATATATAGAAATGTCAATGTCATAATAATTTAATACTCCATAAAATCGAATTTTGTGGGTAATTTTTGTTGTCATGAAACATAACATACGCTTGACGACTTGTGTATACGCACTTCCTTTTTATAATTGTGGCGGGGTAGTAAGAGGCTTGAGTGCCCATCTCCGAAATTACGAAAGCATGTTAGGTATGAGCCACTCGAAGCCCGCATTTCACTAGATAGACAGCATCCAATGAGATAAGTAGTGAACCGTATCGTCGTATACAGGCACTGGCTATTACTTATCCCGAGGAATATGCAGGTTTCCTCATGATGTTTTCCCTCACCGTAATAGTCGGTACATGTATTTCATTGCAGCGGTGCTAGCACGCCAGCCAAGACTAGGGTTAAGATAAGGTTTTAAACCATCGAAATGTCAAATTAACCTCAATGCGAGCATGCAAACAGGTTTAAAATTGTTTTGTCCCATTTTGACAGATAACCAAGATAAAAGAGGTTAAATTAGTCTTATGTGATAGCATGCCGGCCGTTTTTCGGATTAAAAGTGACGTTTGGACAAGACAAAAGTCTTATTTTTAAACCCACCCCAATTTGATGGTGTTAAGATTTGTGAAGAGAAACTTTGTGAATATTTTGATCTTTATTAGACAAATATGGCATTTTTTCGTGCTCTGTTTTACGAGGAATATTTTATCATATCATTTGTGCAGTGTTGGTGCGTAGATAAATAACAAAAAGTAAATTTCTATTCACAGCAACTGAACTCGTTTGATCTTTTTATTTCCTAATGGTGACAGGAATGCAAAATGATTCTCTAAGCAAGTTGAGATACCTTTTAACTATATGTTTGATGTTTTCCCTTACCGTATAATTCGATGCATTTCGTAAATGTGTTTTTATTACGAAAATGTACATAGAAATTCATTAAAATTCATTTCCATTGATACATGCTCAAGCGGGATTTGAACCTTGTACCCACTGATACAGAGCCAAGCCCCAAACAACTGAGCTACGTCGAATTAAACTTCAAACTTTATTTAATAACACTACCAAATTGAAAAAACATTGTAAAAGGGTAAATGCTGACGGACATTGTGATTTTCAACATGGTTGGGTTATCCAAACCACGTGGTTAAGATACCTAATTTTTATTATGTTGGCAACCTTGGCAAGATAACGTTAACCCGGCCTTAAACCGGGTTAAGAACTTAACCCCACTGCATTGCATGCTAACACTTAAGATAAATCGGAAGGCTAAGACAACTTT
The DNA here is from genome assembly GCA_030578115.1 of Leucoptera coffeella. NCBI lineage: Eukaryota > Metazoa > Arthropoda > Insecta > Lepidoptera > Lyonetiidae > Leucoptera > Leucoptera coffeella. Next base: position 243,823 of record JAMBLF010000375.1, read on the forward strand.
TAAACCCGAGTTTATCTTGTCTTATCTTGGCTGGTATGCTAGGGCTGCAGGAGTGGTACCCTAATGTAAATGATATTGCAACATCTATTCCTAAATAGCGGTCACCCATCCAACAACCGACCAACCCCAACGTAGCTTAACATTTTTTTTCACATTTCAGCAAAAGAACAGCAATACAAAAGCATGTGAGGAAACACGATGAAAACAACAAGGTTTCTTGTGACATCTGTGGATGTTCCTTTAAGACGATAGAAAGTTTAAGAGTGCATACTAAGTAAGTATATATCAACGCTAAAATTGCAGTCCCAGTAACTATAATAATAATAATAATATTTGGACATGATTACACAAATTGAACTAGCCCCTTGGTAAGTACATTTAAGACTTGTGTTAAGGGTACTAGTCAACGTATATTTAAGAAATGTATACATATAGATAAATACATATATAGCATATATAAACAACGACCAGACTGGAAAGCAGTAGAAAAGCATAATTCTTAACTCTGCCTCCACCGGGAATCGAACCCGGGACCCCACGATTAGCGTTCAGGTGTCTAACCGATCGCGCCACGGAGGTCGTCAACTGTTTATAAGGTTTACGTTTGTAAGAACAAAAGACAATATTTTTCATTTCGAAGCACGCGAACGTATAATGGCCATGACAATGCATAGTGGCGCCAGTTTTGAAATGTAAAATATTGTCTTTTGTTCTTATAAACGTAAACCTTATAAGAAGTTACTGGGACTGCACTTTTAGCGCTGACTGTACATTAAAACAAAAATACACCTCACACCCGATTCTCTGTAGAGGGGTAGGCAGAGATTATGGATGCATATTGGTCTCGATCTTGACAGACCACTTTCGCTTCATACACCTCATACACACTCGGCGGTTACAGGTAATTCTAACGCCACTCTTTTTCAATATGGCGTCTATTTGTCTGTCATATGTCTTATTATTGGTTATATGTACATTCTTGTTCTTTAATCAATTTTTGGGTGGACAGAACCTCGGAGACACGTTAATATTGCTTAGGTCACAACAAACAAATAACAAATCTTGGTATGTCTTATAGTTTCAGACTTTTCCATACTGACCGATTTGAATGCGCTACCCTGTATAACACAATACTTAAATGAACTCACCGAGGGGTTAGTTCAATCGGTGTAAGTGTATTATATTGTTTGCAGGCGTCACAACGAATCGAACTATGTTGAATGCACAGAGTGTAAAAAGAAGTTTCTCTACCGGTCCCTTTTGAAGAAACATATAGAAACGGTTCATATGAGAAAAGATGTGTACTGCGTTGAGTGCGATCTTACGTTTAATAGTTTCGTAAGTATAATACATCACTACATAGTATAAAACAAAGTCGCTTTCTCTGTCCCTATGTTCCTTTGTATGCTTAAGTCTTTGAAACTACGCAACGGATTTTGATGCGGTTTTTTTAATAGATAGAGTGATTCAAGAGGAAGGTTTATATGTATTATAACATCCACTAAATAGCCAGAAGTGCGAAGCTAGAGCGGCCGCTAGTATACTCATATAACACGGGAATACATATATACATACGTTTGGGATAGGTAATATTTAGTATCTGTATACAGCGATACGGTTCACTACCTATCACGTTGGGTGCTGTCTATCTAGTGATACGCGGGCTACGAGTGACAATGCATGACATGCCTTCGAAATTTCAGAGATAACCTTATACACAATCCCTTTTAATTATGACGGGATAGTTAGAGGCTTGAGTATCCATCTCCGACATTTCGAAGGCATGTTAGGTATAAGCCTACTATATAAGTACCCAACTTGATAGGTAGTGAACTGTATCGCCGTATACAGGCACTGTTAGGTTTCCTCACGATGTTTTCCCTCACCGATACGTCCTTAATGTGATATGCAGAGAGTATCGATCGCCACCTCTAACAATCCTGACAAATTGCGAAAATATACATAGAAAACGAGAAAAGTTTACTTCTATTACACATCACATTAGTAGTAATCTACTAAGCTATAGCGAATTAAATAAATATTTTTTTATTTCAGGATAACCTCCAAAATCATTATAAGAAGTCCAAAGCTCATAGAGATGATGACACATATAGGTAATATTATTAATTTATTTCATACATAACTACATTTATAAGAATACTAAAAAGTTTCTCTGTCCCTATGTCCCTTCGTATGCTTAATCTTTGAAACTACGCAACGGATTTTAATGCGGTTTTTTATAGATAGAGTGATTCAAGAGGAAGGTTTATATGTATAATAACATCCATTAAATAGTGGAGTAGGCTATATATTTTATACCCGTGCGAAGCCGGAGCGGGTCACTAGTTACATTATATAACATACTTACATACTGAACTGTCTTTATAATTATCATCTAGTCATTATGTCATGAAAAGCAATAAACTATCAACATCTTGAAAAAGGGTGACGTTTAAAGTCCCTATAACCGCCGAGTATGTATGAGAAGATATATGAGTGTGAATGAAGCAAAAGTGGTCTGTCAGGATCGGGACAAATGGGGATCCGTGATCTCTGCATATCCCTACAAGGAATTAGGCGCGATGTGTATGTCTGTATGTATACATATAAACTATCAAATTAAAAATTATACGAAAAATTACTTTTTACCGCCAAGTAGTAGTAGTAAAATTTATCCCTTAGGAAAGGCAAAGGAAACTAGTCCATATATTCCTGTACATAAATATTCTTCCTTTTTTTCTGATACAATGATAAAGATGACAAACAAAAATACAAACGCATTCACGGCCATTAACCCTTGCGAGGTAGTCAGAGGTTCAGGTTTCCATCTCTGCAATTGCGAAGGTAGTAAATCTATGGACACCTCGAACCCACGTGTTAACAATATAGTCAGTACTCAATGCGACAGGTGGTAAGCCATGTCGCCGATTACAAGCACTGACTAATACCTGTTCGGGTAACAGGTAGGTTTCCTCACGATGTTGTCCCTCACTGTAACATTCGATGCATTTCGTAAATGTGTTTTTATTACGAAAATGTACATAGAAATTAATAAAACTTCATTTCCATTGGTACATGCTCAAGCGGGATTTCAACCCTGTAACCACTGATACAGATACACGCCCCAAACAACTAAGCTACGTCAAATTGAACTGTCAGTCACTTTATTATTTTTTTACCAGATACGACTGCCCAGAGTGCAAGGAATCGTTCCCAACAGCCGCGGAGAGGAAACAGCACATAAAAACACATACGTGGACGCATAAATGCGTTATTTGCGGACGCGGATACCGGACGAAAGCGGCTTTGCGGATACATATCCGCAGGGTACATGATACGAGTGACAGGTATCACACATGTGATATGTGTCCGTATAAAGCCAAGGTGAGGTTATCATATATATGTATCAGGAATATTTTTTCTATACTCTATTATTACTTTTATAAGCTAATAAAAATATTTACTTTATCAGAATGACAGCTGTCAGTAGAAGACTAAAACCTTGTCAGATTGTCTCTGATTTACTTAATTTTGATACACGAAAAAACATCACTTTATACTGCAGTGAACATAGTTTTAGACAAATGTTTTCAAGAAATAATAAAAGTTTCAAAAACACACAAAATTAAATATACCTATAACTGCCGTGTGTGTATGAGAAGATGTTTGAGTGTCAATGAAGCGAAAGTGGTCTGTCAGGATCGGGACAAATGGACGTATGGATGGGGATCCGTGATCTCTTACTACCCCTCTACAGGGAATCAGGCGTGATATGTATGTATGTACAATTCTCTATTTCTGATGTGTATTTTCGTAGTTTTATGACATAAAATTGTTTTCTTTTATGTCACAGGAACTATCTTCAGTGCGCCGCCACCGTCTCACTCACACGGGTGAACGGCCGCATGCGTGTGAGCAGTGCGGCGCTACGTTCGCCCAGCACTCCACTAGAAATACTCATATGATGCTCGTACATAACATATCTAAGGTAATTATAGTTTTAAGAGATTCGCGATTTACACTCATGATTAATAACTAACGGGACTTATCGCGTATGTTTTTATATAATAAAGTTACCTTTATTAACCCGACGTTTCGGCTACGTTGCAGCAGCCATGGTTTAATAAAGGTAACTTTATTATATAAAAACATACGCGATAAGTCCCGTTAGTTATTAATCATATCTAAGGTAAGCCTTTTCGATTCCCGGTGGAGGCTGAGTTAAGAACTACACTTTTCTTCTGCTTTCCAGTGGTCGTTGATTATTTATGCTATATATGTATTTATCTATATATAATAAGTATATATTTCTTAAAAATAAGTTGACTAGTGCCCTTAACACAAGTCTTAAATGAACTTAGCAAGGGGCTAGTTCAATTGGTGTAATAATGTTCAAATATAAATATTATTATATATGCTATATATGTATTTATCTATGTATAACAAGTATATATTTCCCTAGTACCCTTAACACTGGTCTTAAATGAACTTAGCAAGAGGCTAGTTTAATTTTTGTAATAATGTCCAAGTATTATTTGGTAAACGTAGTGTAGGACGCCCCCCTGCTAGATGGACGGATGACCTGAAGAAGGTCGCTGGTAGTGGTTGGCTGAGGGCCACGAGTGATCGTGTTTTGTGGCTTTACCTTGGGGAAGCCTACGTCCAGCAGTGGACTGACATAGGCTGATTGATTAATTCTTTTGGTTTTACACCTGTCACGTTGGATACTGAAACCGAAATTTGACGTTTTTGCTGATATCAATCGTGAAATTTGTCACTTTTGCTAATCCACTACCAACTTCACACTATTACTGATCTGATATTGAACTGATATTTGGCAAAAAGCATTACTGGACTTGAGCTCCAGTTCATGGTGGACACTTAACCTCTTACCATTCCAAAATGGTTCACGGTTCATATGGCGGGGTAGTCAGAGGCTTGAATGCCCATCTCCGAAATTTCGAAGGCTTGTAAGGTATGGGTCATTCGAAGCCCGCGTATCACTAGATAGACAGCAACCAACGTGATAGGTAGTGAAACCTACCATAATAAAAAAGGGAGTGTGTATACACAAGTCGTGGAGCGTATGTTTTTTTTTAAATATTATATACATATTAAGCCCGTTTCCCTAGAGAGGTAGTCAGAGTTTGAATATGTATGTCGTATGACTCTAAATTAACATTTTCTTTTTGTTACAGAAGAAAAATTAAAGAAAAAATCAAGTTTGTGAAGATTCATCTTTATTCTTTGTAAAGTCAATACCAAAAGTGCAGTCCCAGTAACTTTTTACAAGGTTTAAGTTTATAAGAACAAAAGAGAATATTTTACATTTCGAAGCACGCGAACATGACTATGCATAGTGGCGCCAGTTTTAACATGTCAAATATTGTCTTTTATTCTTAAAACTTAAATCTTGTAAAAAGTTACTGGAACTGCACTTTTAGCGCTGACTGTACATCAGTGAAAAGTCAAAATATATAATCTACGGAACTCGCTCGATCATCGAAGTTAAGCAACGCAGGCTTGGTCAACTTGGATGGGTGACCGCTTATATTGTCGATATACTTATTTCGCTGAGGGAAAACATCGTGAGGAAACTTAACCTTTTTAATAGGCAATAATCAGTATTTTTCTTCAAATAGGTAATAGTCAAAACCGCGTTACTAACATTAACGAGGTAGTCAGAGGTTCAGGTTTCCATCTCCGCAATTGCGAAGGTAGTAATTCTATGGACACCTCGAACCCACGTGTTGACCAGATAGTCAGTACTCAATGTGACAGGTTGTAAGCCATGTCGCAATTTACAAGCACTAACTAATAATAGTCAGTATTTGTATACAATGGGATGGTTTACCACCTATCACTTTGAATACTGATTATCAACCTAACTCACTTGGTGGACAATATTGAGGTTGTGATGTCATATGGAACATTGGTGACACGTTGCTAGCCCATCGTCAAATTGATTATATTCATCAGTGCCAAATTCCATAGATGTTCAAAACTAGGGTGCATAGGCATTTTCTGGGCAAGCTCGCTACATCTTAGACTCTGTCTGTCGCCTCCTTCGAGGTGCAAACAGGGTCAAGAGTGAACCCATTTCAGTAAAAAAATAAATGAATTAGTAATCGTAACCCTTACTGGGACGTAAAAAGAATGCTAACTAGCTGCCGTTCTTCCCGGCATGTCGTAGGAGGCGAGAAACTAAAGGTAAATGGAATCTATTGGGCGATGGGCTAGCAACCTGTCACCAATGTTCCAACTCCAATATTCATGCTAAAAACGTGGGTTCTAGGCGGCCATAGAATTACTACCTTCGCAATTGCGCAGATGGACACCTGAACCTCTGACTACCCCGCAAGGGTTAATGGTCGTGTACGCGTTTGGCTTTTTGTCATGCTAAAAAGTGACCTAATAGTCTTCAAGGTTCTGTCCACCCCGAAAGGGATTGAATGACGTACATTTGTTTTAGCAATATCATAGTTGTAGTGTCATATGTAGTTACTTTTTTTATTATAAGTAGCTATAACCGCCGAGTGTGTATAAAGAGGTATATAGATGAAAGTGAAGCGAAAGCTGTTGTAAGATAAATGGGGATCCGTGATCTCTGCTAACCCTTTAGATGGTATATCTATTGTTTATTGTAATAAGCATAATCAACTACCTCATTAGAAAAATATTTCGAGAGATGTATTTAAGTATTATTATTGTAATTAAAAATCTTAATATTGAGGGTAAACATCGTGAGGAAACCTGCCTATCCCTCGGGATAGGTCATAGCCAGTGCCTGTATACGGCGATATTCGATATATCGGGAAGAATGGCAGCTAGTTAGCATTGTATTTACCCCCAGTCTAGCAAATCATATTTTTTAAAATAATAATAATAATAATAATATTCATTGGTACATGCCAGAGCCGGGCTTCGAACCTAGGATCTCTAATAAGTCAGAGGTCTTACCCACTTGGCTACAGTCGCTTCTTGAGTGTCAAATAGTTTAATTTGCGTGATACTGAGTATATACTCATACTAGTCATTAAAATAAAACAACGTTTAACTGTACATAGTAATTTATTTTCCAATAAAACTATTATTTATTTACAATAACAATGTTTTATTTCATATATACTGTATTTACCACATTTTATCTTAAATTAAATCGCTAGAGATCCCGCCATATAAATTGGCAGTTGGGGGCGTCGCCACAGTCGCGTAATTCAGTGTTACCAGTAAACACGCCAAAACTAGCACTCACTGTGCCATACGGCTCGATACATTATAGGTTTCATTTGTAACGGTTTTGGTTGCAGAGCTATAAACTCAAATAAAACAAATTAATATATCAAAGTCAAAATATGTTTATTAAACTATTTCAAACATGATTAATAATTAACGGGACTTATCCTTCTTATTATATATTACATATATTATGTGTTCATTCACTCTGTCCGCAATAGACCGTTTAGTCTGTCCGACGTAGGATTTCCCACAGCTGCAATCAATCTTATACACACCCTTATATCTTATATCATGAGTATAAATCGCGAATCTCTTAAAACTATTATTTCAAACATGGCACTGAGCATTGTCTTTACATATTTTTTACCGAGGTTAGTTCAGCGGAGACCCTAGCTTGGAGAAGAACTAACAAGAAACTCCGGAAATCAATTTATTATAATCACCCTTAACAAACATAAAAATTACATAGAGTGGGCAAAAAACACAACGCTGGTAATACTAAATTTACCTTTCATACAAAATAACACGCAATGGCGGAAACGTCAAATTTAGTTCCAAGTTTGGCTACTGCCAATTTATGTGGCGGGATCTCTAATGAAATGTCAGCCTAATACAAATTGACATTGCGTTCTGTCAGTCAATTTCATATTTTGATTCCTATACAAAATGTCTACTGAATTGATGCTGATGGAAGTAATATTAAAACAAGATCTCTTAAATTTATTTGATTAATACATGCATTAAGTCGTCTATGGTTCATCAACAGAGTCAGCAGCTCAGTGAAAGTTGAAAATACAAATATTAATTTTCGGCAGAATATTAAGTCAACACTGAAAAGGTTCTGACACAGCTCGGTTATTAGGATTTCTTAATCATCTAGCATTTATTAGTGACTGAACTTGAGAGAGTCTATTAATAATAAAACTTTTATTTACAACCACAAACACATACACAATACAAAAAGTTTACAAATCAAACTTACTTACTTTTATGGTATAACTACCAACATTTTCATATTGAACAAACTTTTCCTCATAATACCTAATACAAGAATAAGGAAGCGTAAGGGTCAGTGTTTGTTCGCACCCCCTTGTCGGACAAACCTAGGTAGATGCGCTCCGCTCACGATGGGAATCCGCCTCCTGAATGAGTTGGATAGCCAGTTAGACATATTCGCCTGCTCGAGACCGCAGTTTGACCGTATAGCTAGTCTGTACTTTTGTTATGGCCCGCGTGTGTCTGACTACTGACATCATTGACATGTTTTTTTTCTATTAATTTGACATGTTTTTTTCTATTAATTTGACATGTTTTTTTCTATTAATTTGACATGTTTTTTTTCTATTAATTTGACCTGTTTATTTATTAATGTAATTGTATTTTAGCTATTTTTAGCTATTTAGATGTACAAATGCAATTTGTTCAACTAACGATTTCCTTTGTCGCATTAGGGTTCTGCCCTGTAAAGATATTGTGAAAAATTGACTAATAAATACAAACTAGGGGGTATAACTTGTGCTAACACAATTATATTAATCAATTGAGTTTGAATTTTGACGAAAAAAATATGGAAAATTAGGAATTAGATATAACCGAAAGCATTGAATTTATAGTTTGGTTCGATCATTTAGTTCATTATAACAAAAAAAAACGCAAACTGATATTATTATCTCCCCATTTTATCTATCTTAAAAAGGTAATTGTATAAACTACCGCTAATAATAATTTAAACTATTGTGACCGTTTTAAATTCACAGAACACTACAGCTACTTTAAAACTTTAGAGAACCATACTTTTCTGAAAAGTGTTTTTTAGGTCCCTGGAGGAATTCCAAGTGGTCAACGGAGACATTGAAATTAGTGACAATGAGTCAACACAGTGACCAGTACGCAAAAGCACAAAACGATACAACGGTCGATGCAGTGATGGCATATATGCATGTGTGTGTCTCAGATAAATATACCGTGGACAAGAGGGAAACGCTTCCTTCGTAGTGGGCGTTCCCGAGGAACTGTTTCCGAGATTCTTCCACATCAATGGTCATGCATTGACGATATATATATATATATATATATATATATATATATATATATATATATATATATATATATATATATATATATATATATATATATATATATATATATATAGATAGATGAAATGTCAGTCTGATGCAAATTGACATTACCTTCTGTCAGTCATGCGTCATATTTCTGTCAATTCCATATTATGATTCCAATACAATTCTTCCGAGTTTCTTCCGAGATTCTTCCACATCAATGCATGACCATGGGTAAGGTTATATACAAAGAAAAGACGAAGAATTTCCATGGACAAGAAATAAAATGGACCAAGATGTATTTGTTTTGAAGCAATGCATTGTGTCAAGCGTAAAAAGACGTTAGGTAAAAAAGAGTTGGTTAGCCCCAGCCAACACAAAATACAACAAAAATTCTCGTTCGAAAGAAGAATTCAGTAAAGTTAGTACGAGTTTGCTAAAAAAAATTCTTCACTATTTTGCGGATTGCCGAGCACAGAATTTGAAAAGTATCATAAGTTAGTAAGTAACATTTGCCAAGACAGCATCCGTGGTTCAGGAAGAATGAAGCGGAGATCATGCATCGGCCACAAATATGCATAAATTGAGAGATCAACTAACTCTGCCTCCACCGGGAATCGAACCCGGGACCTAACGATTAGCGTTCAGGTGTCTAAACGATCGCGCCACGGAAGTCTAATGTTATTGCAACAGGCAATATGTGTAAACAAGATATTTGTGACTTATGAAAGATAAGACACCAAATCAGTGGTGAAATATATATTCCTAAACATATATATTACCCAATACAAAATTGGACGTGTCACCAAGAGCTACGGAGCCCCCGAGACTTCTTACTGGCCAAGGGAGGCGAATCTCCTAAGAAACGAGGAAGCTGCGCCAAGGCCTCCGCGTCAGCTCAAACTTCCATACACAAATAATATTATAATATTGTTTATATTTTCCTTTTTTAATAGATTTTATGTAAATATATTCTATTTCTATTTCTTTGTCTGATGTGTATATATGAAGTGTAAATGTGTGGTACAATATTTGGATTTTTATAAGGTATGTATTCTATTTTTAATTAATATTTAGCGTAGCTTAAGTTTAATGTATAGTCATGTAAATGAATTGTGTACTGTAATTATTTGGGTGTTTGTATTTAGATGTCTCACTTTGGCCTTGGAAATAGGCAGACAAGCACTTGAACAGGAGGCTCGGATGAATGTTCTACTACAAACACTGAGGCCAGGGTGAACCTTCTCGCCTCCACGTCACAAACTGGGGCTCGAGCAAATCCTCTCCCCTCGACCAAACACAAGGGAGGTAGTAGAACCAACAGGATGGTGCCAACCAACCAAAGGGCTCTTCTACTATCACCCTTTCTAACAAAAGAGCTCGACTTGATGACACCTTGTCACCAAGAGGAGAGCACAAAATAAGGAGGGTCGGTGTCGGGGAACAAGTTCCGGCGATGTCATATGCCAGTGCAACTCAGCCTTAACCTAGCCATTGCCTCCAAAAACGGCCAGATTTCAGAGAATGTAGCCAAAGAAATCAAACTACACCTGCACAAGTTCATAGTAGAGCAAGCCCTCAAGTGGGAAAACTGTGCCAAGTTTGTGGGTAAGCCTGTCCTTACGGACGGAGCCCTACAACTATGGTGTCAAGACCAGGCTACTGCCATGTGGGTACGTGAGAAGGTACCCACCCTTGAGGTAGCATAGAAAGAAAATCTTGTTGTGAAACTGCAACGAGAGCTAGCACCCAGAACCGTATCTGATACCAGTCGATGAGGAGGCAAAGGACTCTGCTAGCACTATAGCTCGAATCCCGCACTGTTCAAACCCTTGGGCTAGGGTTGCGGAATGGCAACTTCTAACTTGCAAGAGGCAGAACATGAAACATTTCATTATCTTCACAATACCTGAGCATCTCATACCAACGCTGATCGAGAAGAACCGACGCACACAGGCGGAAAATCAGTAAAAGCTGGCATATATAAACTTATTTTTGTTCGAACGTGTTTTATTTTTTATAGTAAATGTTTGGTCTAGAGTTACTAAGTACTACTATTGTGTAAAAATGTAATATACAATATAGAGGGTGTTAAAAAAATATGTTCCCAGCAGGTGTTTAAAAATTTTTTTCCAAACAATACAATATGTGCTGACATTGTAGAATACAGAAAAATCTGTATAAAAAGGGGTTCCTTTAGTACTTAACAGTGAATATAGTGAAATAAAACTACGTAGATTTATGATCAGACTGTTATAGCGAAATAAAAAAATAATAAAAATATGAACATTTTAATTTAATTAAATACTACGCTACATTTTATCTAATAAACTTAACTCTTGTTGGGAAAAAGACAAACCGGTCTTTGGTGTTAACATTCGAAGCCCACTTAAATAGGGATCTGAGGATACCAATAACCTATTGTAGTAGTAGTAAGTATATAAGTATGTAACTATGTAATCCGTTGTGTATAGCCTTTAATAAAAGAACAGTCAACAGTCAGATCTCGTTTGATTCATACGCACCTTGGGCCCAACCATATATGGCGACCCTTGCCAAATATAGACATGGCAACAACGACGGCGCGAAATTAAAATTAAATAATGTTCAAGTAATAAGTAAACTAGTGAAAAATGTGGTGCCTAACATTTTTAGTAGTTCTCTCGATTGTGGTGTACGTTATCCTGTATTTGTGGTTTGTGCACATATTTTCGGGCGTGGAGATATAACATGTGAATGGCTCTCGTATGCATCATCATCACGGCGCTGACAAATGAATTATTAAAATTGAAATGGGGAGCCCCAACACGAAACCCACTGAAGAAGTGATTATAGCCCAGAATGGCAATGGTAATTCAGCTGGAGTAGAGCAACTACAGGTACACCTGACCACCAATATTCTGCTCATCATTATCGTGATCATCAAGTGCATCGCGGCATGTGTCTTCGCGGCTAAGTACTACAAGAATTGCCACCAACAGATGATTCGACGGGAGATCAACAGCGGCTACATGGTCCGATACAGGCGAGAACAGGACGGTAACCCAGAAGTATGCGGCGCTACATTGAAAGTTTAGGTTTTTAAGTGGAAATGGATTTTCTTTAAAAGTGTAAGTACTTTAAAATAACAATTATTTGAAGGTGTTATAAGTACATTTAAAACAGTGATTAAAAGTGCACGGAGCTCGGGTGAACATGATACGCGCTGACGAAAAAGGAAAGCGTATGCATTCCAGACATTATTAGTGTGGACAAAACATTTTTAGGGTTCTGTGGTTCAATGTTTATCAATATTTTATTCTTTATTTTACGAAATGATTTTATGTTCATGCGTATATTTTACGAGTACGTAGTTCGAGGTACGTGTTCAGGGATGTCTCAGTGGTTAATAGGTTTAAGACCGGCAGTGACCACCGCCTAGTGAGAGGCACCCTGAATTTCGACTTCAAGGCCGAGAGAAGCCGATTGAGACGGTCCGTTCTTCGCCCAACGATGCTCCAATCCGTGCACAGCTCTGAAGCGTTCCAGCTGGAACTGCGCAATCGCTTCGAGGCACTGAATACCACGGCAAGTGTTGACGAGAACCTCGATGATGTGGTGGGGGTACTTCGCGAGGTGGGTCAGAGATGCTTCAAGGGAGGGCGAGTCAGCCGAAAGTCTAAGCTCTCAAGCGAAACCCTGGAATTGATGCGGATTCGACGTGAATTGCCAGAGGGAGCTTCGTCAGATACCCAACGTCTCAATAAGACAATCCGGAAATCGGTGAGACGCGACCTCCGTAGCTACAATGCGCAACTCATTCAAGAGGCCATTGAGCAAAATCGGGGGTCGAAAGTCTTCAGCAAAAGAATGGGTACATCTGATCTGACGAAGCTGAAAACCTCAGAGGGCAGAACCGTCACTTCAATTCCGGGGATTCTTAAAGAGGTTGAGGGCTTTTACGGCCATCTATACGCCTCGCATGCCCCGAAGCCTCCACCCAATGCGAAGGACCCAAGGGCCACATTGGCGCGCCACTACACTGATGATCTCCCGCTCGTGGACGAAGACGAAATTGGGAGCGCTCTCAAACAACTTCGTAATGGGAAGGCTCCCGGCGAAGACGGAATAACCTCTGAGCTTCTAAAGGCGGGAGGAGCTCCAGTCCTGCAGAAGCTCAAGCACCTATTTAATTCCGTCATAGCTAGTGGGACTACCCCGACGGCGTGGAGTGAGAGCGTGGTGGCCTTGTTTTTCAAAAAGGGAGACAAGACCCTATTGAAGAATTATAGGCCTATCGCGCTCCTAAGCCACGTCTACAAGTTGTTCTCGAGAGTGCTCACAAATCGTCTGGCCTCAAGATTTGACGCCTTCCAGCCGCCGGAGCAGGCCGGATTTCGAAAAGGTTTTAGTACCGTGGACCACATCCACACAGTGCGGCAGGTTATACAGAAGTCTCATGAGTATAACCAGCCGCTGTGTCTTGCCTTTGTGGACTACGAGAAGGCCTTCGACTCCATCGAGATCTGGGCTGTTCTGGAATCCTTGCAGCGATGCCAGGTCGATTGGCGTTATGTGCAGGTGTTGAGGAGCCTATACAGCGTGGCATCGATATCTGTTTAAGTCCAAAACCAAAAGACAAGTCCTATACAGTTGCTCAGAGGAGTGAGACAGGGGGATGTCATATCCCCGAAACTGTTCACGAACGCACTGGAGGACGTCTTCAAAACTTTGGATTGGACTGGGATGGGTATCAATGTCAATGGCAGATACCTCACACACCTCCGCTTCGCTGACGACATTGTCGTAATGGCGGAGTCGCTGCAGGATTTGCAGGGAATGCTGCACAGTCTTAACGCTGCCTCACGGTCGGTCGGTCTCCGGATGAACTTGGACAAGACGAAAGTCATGTTCCACGAACTCGTTGTCCCGGGGCCGACCACGATCAGTGGAGAGGCGCTCGAAGTGGTCCAGGAATATGTCTACCTGGGCCAGGTTCTGCAAATGGGTAGGGACAGCTTCGAGCGTGAGATTTCCAGAAGAGTGCAGCTGGGCTGGGCAGCATTCGGGAAGTTGCGTCATATCTTCTCGTCGTCACTACCGCAGTGTCTTAAGACCAGGGTTTTTAATCAGTGCGTCCTACCTGTAATGACATACGGTGCCGAGACGTGGAACATGACGGTCGGGCTGGCTCACCGATTACATGTCGCTCAGCGAGCAATGGAACGTTCGATGCTGGGTATCTCATTAAGGGACAGAGTCCGGAACGAGATTATCCGGCAGAGAACCAATGTCGTAGACATTGTCTATCGATGTTGCAAGCTGAAGTGGCAGTGGGCCGGTCACGTCTGTCGCAGTACCGACGACCGTTGGAGCAAAGCGGTTTTCGAATGGCGACCGCGTCTCGGTAAACGTAGTGTAGGACGCCCCCCTGCCAGGTGGACTGATGACCTGAAAAAGGTCGCTGGTAGTGGTTGGCTGAGGGCCACGAGTGATCGTGTTTTGTGGCGTTACCTTGGGGAGGCCTACGTCCAGCAGTGAACTGTCATAGGCTGATTGATTGATTGTATATTTTATATCAACTTATTTTTTTTTACATATTATCTTTGTGTGTGAGGTATAGAGTAAACGTCCGTTTTCAGGTTTTAAATATTACTAATGGAATTTGTCGATGTAATATTAGGAAAAATAAGATATCTTTATGACAACTTAGTTAAATTAAATCAAGGTAAAAGAACTGCTGTGGTACTAAACGAGAAGTTAAAGGATGCGAATGAACTTTATAATAAATATAATAAATTATTTAGTTATTAAATAATATAATAATAATAATAATATAATAATATTTAGTTATTAAATATTAAATAATATTTAGTTGAAACACTTACTGTTAAAATAGAGAAATTTGATTTAAAAACGGCTATTATGCTGTTACCGGAGATGAATGGAGACGAAAATATAACTAAAAAGCTAATTAATTCACTCGAAATGTATAGTGGAATGATTGACAAAACGACGGAACCCATGCTTATCAAATTTGTTCTCACTTCTAGGCTGTCAGAAAGCGCTAAAATGAGGCTTTCCGAAAACTATTCTTCCTGTGTAGAATTAATTCGTGACATGAAAACCCATCTTTTGACACAGAGGTCCAGTAACGCTATCCAACTGGAACTTATGAAAATTCGACAAAATGCCTATACATTAGAGGAATATGGTAAGAAGATAGAAAGAAAAATGAAAATGTAGAAGACCCGATTCTTAGAAACCCTTCGAATTCGAACGATAGGCCTGATCACCCTAGAATTGTAGAGTTGCTAAGAAAACCGAATGATAGTATTGAGTTGTTACTTACAGAAGAAGTATGAACAGATCCTTATTTTCGACATAAAGTGTGTTAACAAGAACTAACAATGAATCCCTCAACCTCAAGAAAAACTCCCGAGCCCGCAAGTACCAAGAGAAAGAATGAAGACCTTCTAGTAGATCCGGACACATTAAAACCGATAGAAGATGCAAAGAAACCAAAGGTAGATCTAAACCCAAGTAAGAAATACCACTGCCTGAAAGCAATAGTTACTATGCATGAAAAATTGATAGAAAAAGTCTTTGGAGGCAATAGGTATAGAGATGGGACAGAGATGGATGTAGATGTGGCCCCTGTGGATGTCAGGAAGGAGGTCGCTTTCAATATAACGGTGGGTAACCATATCACTAGTATTATTTTCACCGCACACAATGTTGCAAGACAACAAGTTAAGAACAGAGAGACAAATATGATAAAGAAGACTGAAAAGACCTCCTTCAAAATACATTACAACGGGGCGGACTATCCCATTTCGAATGAGGAAGTATCCAATTTATGGATGACATGTACCAAGGAAAACAATCTGGAGTACAAAGACTTTTCTATGGAGGACGAGGCGAACTGGTACGGGACGATGGGACCATACTTGGATATGTTTTCAGCATATGCCCTCCGCGTCAACGAACTCAGACTTGGGCACAATAACATGCCAATAACCAAAGTTGACGGAATACATAAGAGCTTTCCTGTCGCCAAGTATGGTCTCTCAGGTGCGCATCACGTCCTCCTTGAGGGCACCTCGTTTCCACCAGAGAGAAGGTCCTCCATCGTGCAGAGTCTGGGTCCTATGACCGCATGGATTTGCATGCTCAGGAGTGAAGGAATATATAGGAAAAAATCCTCAACCGCGGTGAAGAGAGCTATGTCGCATCTACCTTGTATAGACGATTTGATTGAAATAACCAAAAACACGAAGCAAGCTTCGGAGATAGCGACAATAACCACCCTAGTTGCGGAAACTTTACTTGTAACAACTTCACGCCAGGCAACCAGGATGTTTTTCCCGCTGACCATCTTTACTGCTGTGTGGAACGCCCATGAAGATAAAAGAGAGTTCTGCAAATTCTTTAGCACAACGGATTACATAGTTACATACTTATATACTTACTACTACTACACTATCAAATGTATCTTCCATTGCCATGGTTCTGGAAAATTTTCTCGAACTTCCTACTTTCTTGTGCATCTTCGCTCAAGAGTCCTATTGCTATACTACTATTCTGCACTATTTCATAGCCATGGATTAATATCTTATGGAGTGTAGTAGGCATGTTGAATCAAGGATATTCATCCACGAAGCGAGCAGCTGTCTCATGGCAGAATTCACGAAATTTTTCGATGTTTATTTTATGTCCAGAAGCTAATACAATCAATACCCCGAGGGTAACATTGCTTCTTTGCTTCCGTAATAATTTCGTAAGGAGGGTAAAGATTACAACCCATGTCCAGTGCAGACTTACGCAATGCGTTGTACTGAAATTTTGTAAGATTGTTTTCAATCACCAAGGACAAAGCTTTATCTGGTGTGTAGGTGTCGTGTCGAGGTTCCTTTGTTTTTGTTTCAGTTCCCAAGGAAACGCTTTTCACTAGCTTGGCTTTAGCCACTTTTCCAGACTCACGGTACTTCATTTGGGTAGCAAACGCTAACTGCTCAAGAGTCAATGTTTTTCGTACATGTTCAGTTTTTTGTCTTTTAGTACGTTCGGCGCACCCTTCGAAATCTTTGACTGGTCGACCAGTCGAGCCACTACTCTTTCGCTTAGGATTTGGTACAGAAAAGGTCACGTAAAAAGCAAACCAATCAGGGTTGCTTTGATTACAACGTTCGAAGTTTATACCAGATTTTTCAAGCTTTTGTTTATATGTGTATATGATCTTACTCAAAAGACTCCTAGTGTCCTTTGATAGTTCTGGTAATTTTAATACATTCTTGACCTTGTTACACAAATCTTCCATTCTAGTGGTACTATTCTTGTACTTTGACTTACGATAATAGTTCACAAGAGTCAATCTGCTTAAGCATATTTCTTCATTTGAACACCCTGTAAATAATAAAAAAGTTACGTTATACGTGATTATCCTAGAGAAACATTAAAGTGTATGTGTTTTAAAAGCCGGTACACATGATTACAATTGCAGTTTCGGCAAATAAAAATGAAATACTTGAAACAATAAGTATTTTGTCTTAATAGATAATTTGATCAAACTAGCGACTTCTATTTATAAAATTACTAACTTTGTTTGAGCGTCGCATTCGGTCGCATCTGATTTAACTTTTACATAATAAACTGATAACCAATGAGTGCAATGAAAGTTATTTCAATGAATGAAATGACAAGAAATGCTACTTTTTATATAGTTGAAGTGTTTTTATAAATAAAATCAAGACAATTTCAATAAAATAGGTACAAAACAGTGACTGCACTTTAAATTGTATAGATACAAGATTAAATAATCAAAATGTATTACCTTCTGCAGCAGAATTCATAATGAAACACCAACAACCACACCAAGATAATGGAAATAAATGTAACGCAAAATCACCTTCTATCTGAGAAAAACACATTCGCCGTTTAACAAGTCAAACTTTGAACTGATCATGCGCCTGTTTGATAACTCAAAAAGGGCCGGGGCAAGCGCAGGTAGACGGCCTATTCCTTTGTTAGGCCGACAACAACAATTAAAAACCGGTTTCATTAACTTCAATAATTTACATTAATGCCAGCTTTTACTAATTTCCCGCCTGTGTACGACGGCTAAACTACAGTCTCGGGACTGTGCGGATGCTCTTTGGTGGCCGCGGAAGGAGATTCTCCAGAAATCCTGCACCACTAAGAGGCGCACAAGGGGCTGTACTGGGAGACCCAGAAAACACCAAGGATCCTAGCTCGAAGGATGTTGAAATCGATATGGAAACTGAGCTCACAGATGAAGAGTCCAAAACCCCGGAGGATCCAGATGGTTTGGACATTCTCGACGAGCTCACTGCAGGGCTAACTGTTAGTGGAGAGGAAAGATATAGTCTATTCGCGTTAAGTAAATAGTGACGTCATGATATATAGACGTTAAACTGACCAATGAGACGTTAGTAAATGAGAAAACAATTCACATCGATCAATTGCAGACGACAGTTGTCACGTCTCATTGGTCAAATCGTTGGGACATTATGACATCACTATTTTCTTAATGCGAATGTACTATAGATAGTTCGACTTCCTCTCCAACACAAATTAGAACTATCCAAGCAAACCTCCACCATAGTCAGGCTGGGACTAGCCAGTTTTATAATTGGTGGAGTACAAATCAGCCGGCCATTGCCCTTCTTCAAGAGCCTTGGATAAGGGACGGCAAAATACATGTAGTACCTAACACTGCAGGTAAGTTACAAGCAATGGAGGACTCTCCAAGAGCCTGTATTTTACTCCCAAATTATCTGATATCACATTCACTCACAGAGTTTGGTTGCAGAGACATGTGTGCAGTACAAATAAGCGCCTCACACTTTGGAACAAGCAGGGATGTTGTGGTTGCCTCTGTATACATGCATGAAGAGGAAGAACCTCCGCCTGTTAACATTTGCAAGCTCCTGGCTTTTTTTTTAATTCTTTATTAAGCCATTCACCAATAAGGTTATGTCGGCTGAAGTACAAACACTGATGCCACGGCGTTTGAACTTCTTGTTATTCCATCACCATGGTTACACCAATACCGCCAGCCGCTACAACCGAAGAAAAACGAAATTTATCGTCCAATTCTTCTCTTCCTTGTATTTCGGTTCGTTCCAGTTGAGGATCCAAATATAATCCCAAAAGCAAACATATTTCCCAATTTGGCATCACAACTGACTAAATATTCAGCCGAAAATAATGATTTGTATTTTCAACTTTCACTGAGCGGCTGACTTTGTTGACGCACCATAGACGACTGAAGCTCCTGGCTTACTGCGAAGCTAAAAAACTGGAGGTCATCATTGGTGCTGACTCCAACGCTCATCACACTCTATGGGGTATGAAGAAAAACAATGACAGAGGAGTGACGGAAAGTCCCCTGTGCAGAGCATGCATGGAGACTGAGAAGACAGCTGTGCATGTTCTCTTGCAGTGCGAGGAAACAGCTACCTATATGCGAATGCACTTCGGTGAAGCTGCTGGGAGTGAGCTGAAAACGCTTGTCGCAAACACCAAAGGCCTTCTGGGATACTTTGGGGAGCTGGGGTGGTTTGAGTGACCTTCGTCTCAATACGCAAAATAGGCGCTAGTCGTCGAGTTGCGGACACTAAACCGGCTTCTATCTATCTATCTATGTCTCACTTTTCGGACAGCGTTCAGAGGTTGTAGAGCGATGCCACTTTTGTAGTCAACCGCGTTATTTCAAGGGCCGAGGGGGATTAAGCATACACGTAGGTCGTGTTCATAAGAACTAGGGCCTTACTCCACTAAATGCAACTGTTGATGAAAATCAATTTTATGATGTTCAAGATGGTCATCATTTTGCAGTCCGCAATGCCTTACTTTTGACCCACTGCCACCAGTAATTTATTACTGCTGAATTGAAAAGGTAAGATTTTTTTTATTCATGATTATATTGATAGGCTGCCTTACCTTCTAAATTTACATAAATGAAATTATTTGTTTTCTTTTAACTAAAAATATAATACACATTTGCCTTTTTGACATATTTCTTTGGCTCTTGTAAAACTTAAACTACAACTAATATAATGTTGGTGTCCAGCATATTGTAGCTTTTAATGTAGCTAAAAACCAGCAACATGGGAAGTTGTGTGTGTTGTTCAGTACAAAGTCTAAGCACACTTGTACTGAACTTACCTGCCTAGCCGGTTTCCAGCGACATCAAAAGTGAGCTTACTTCCTTAAGATGAAATTACTAATCCAAATTATAAACTATTATGAAACAATATTTACAATCATACGTATTAATTTTTATCCTAATTTTAATTATTTCCATCTATACTATTCCTTTTGCAAACGGGACAGTTCAATTTGTTTTATTATGAGCTCCATTGCTACTAGCCTTTCTTTTTCTGAAGCTGTCCTCATCCTAATTAAAGCTTCTTTTTTATTAATAGCAGCAGTTTCTAGTTTTTTAAGTAGACGTTTTTCAATCAATCAATCACAACCCAAATCAAACTACAATCACGTAACAAGGCGTTCAAAATGCTTCGAGAAATACGTGAATTGTCAACAATCTGTTGACAACCGATAAATTGTCCGCCAACAAATGATTTGATTGGCGTACGAGAAATCGGCTGTAAATCTTTTAACACTGAATCTTTATCGACAAGTACAGTCTTAATTTTTGTAGTTCTAACCGACAGGGTAATCAGCCCCAAACCGACGGAACACATTCAACTGAATCTTTTATCGATAAGTACAGTTCTAATTCTCGTAGTCCTAACCGACAGAGTCCGGTGTTACGCGCTTATTGTGTTAACAAAATGAATCCCACCGAAGCTACCCAACCAATGAACCTAGCCCCAATGGAATCTCAAAACCCACCAAGTTGTTGAAATATTTGGCTCCTAGGCTTAGTTCTGAGACTTCATATACATTTTGTCTATTAGCTTATGGCAGGTTACCATGGTTACGTGCTTATTATTTTTCTCTGTCACTCTTATAAAAATGTGCTACAGTTAAGTTCTTGAATATATTTTCCTTTTACACAAATACTGTTTCAATAGCTTCAATACGATCACATTCCAATACACGTAAGACCCAAAGTTATGCTAATGTAGCAACAAACGGACAGTTCCCCAAAAAAGACCAAGGCATTGTAATCGATTCCATCGAAGGAATAACGCTCAACGAATACTTGCAAACTCTCGCGATAGTCACTCAGCCGACGACAATTCGGTTCATGTCTCGGATTTCAAACGAGCGCATATACTTCTTCCTTGACTCTAAGAAAACAGTTGATAAGTTAATCGAAGAGAAAAAGCCCATTGGAATAAAGGAAAGGTTGCTACTCATTCGACTTTTAATAACGCGTAATAAGATAATAATGTTATCGAATGTTTGTCCCGTAATCCCTCATTACGTTCTGGAGTTCAGATTAAAGGAACTAAACTTTCATTTGTGAAAGTGGGTGGATCATACCCCAGGTTCTCACACATACTAAGCTTTTGAAGACAACTGTAATGGTAAGAGACCTGATGGAATGACTATCATTCCTTGGAAATGTGGAAGGAGTTTGGTGTGGGACGCCACATGCGTGGACACTCTGGCTCTCTCATCTCGCTGGGTCGGCTATCGAGGCTAGCACTGCGGCCACTCTGGCCGAGTCTCAGAAGTCGAGGAAGTACTCAGCACTTACGGACGAGTATTGTATTGTTTTGTCCCGTTTGCTGTTGAGACTTTAGGCCCTTGGGGTCCTGGGGCTCATCAATTAGTAAATGAAATATCGTCCCGTTTAATTGAAAAGTTTGGGGATCCCAGGGCTGGAGCATTTTTCTCTCAGAGAATTAGCATAGCTATTCAGAGGGGGAATGCTATCAGTGTCTTGGGAACCCTACCACCCTCTGACAGCGATGATTATAAAGATATTTTCTATGTTATTTAATTTTTATTTCTACTTTAGGTTTATAGTTTTAATTCCTTGTTGTTTTGTTTATAATAAAGTTTTATAAATAAATAATATTTAATCTATCGCTAAAAATACTAAATTGGACGTGTCACCAAGAGCAACAGAGTCCCCGAGACTTCTTATTGGCCAAGGGAGGCGAATCTCCTTAGATACGAGGAAGCTGCGCCAAGGCCGACGTCAGCTCAAACTTTCATATACAAATATTGATAATTAAAAAAAACCGGATTACAACGAGGACATAAAATATTTAATTTAATTAAATAAGCGTTTAATTATGTGAAATAGCGCTTGTAATAATAGTAATATAAGAATATTATACTATTATACCAAGATATTGAACTAAAGATTAGAAATATTTTATGGTTTTACCAAAGCTTTTGCGAATACCATATCTGCAGGCGTTAAAGATTTCAATGAAATCTATATTCAATAATATATGCATTCATATTGAAGAGCCAGACTAATTCTCTGGCGAAGGAAGTTACTAGACGTTTGACGTGTCACCAAGAGCAACAGAGTCCCCGAGACTTCTTATTGGCCAAGGGAGGCGAATCTCCTAAGAGACGAGGAAGCTGCGTCAAGCTTAGCCGAGGTTAGCTCAAACTTCCATATACAAATATTGTTTATATTTTCCTTTTTTAATAGATTTTATGTAAATATATTTCTTTTTCTGATGTGTATATATGAAGTGTAAATGTGTGCTAAAAATACTTGGATTTTTATAAGGTATTCTATTTTTAATTAATATTTAGCGTAGCTTAAGTTTTATGTATAATCATGTAAATGAATTGTGTACTGTCATTATTTGGGTGTTTGTATTTAGATGTCTCACTTTAGCCTTGGAATGCAAAGACAAGCACTTATACAGGAGGCTCGGGTGAATGTTCCCGCCTCTACTACAAACACTGAGGCCAGGGTGAACCTTCTCGCCTCCACGTCACAAACTGGGGCTCGAGCAAATCCTCTCCCCTCGACCAAACACAAGGGAGGTAGTAGAACCAACAGGATGGTGCCAACCAACCAAAGGGCTCTTCTACTATGACCCCTCTAACAAAAGAGCTCGACTTGATGACACCTTATCACCAAGAGGAGAGCACAAAATTCCTTATCGGTCGGTCGGTGTCGGGGAACAAGGCTTCGGCAAGTCAAGGCAAGGTTCCGGCGATGTCATATGCCGGTGCAGCTCAACCGGAGCTTAACCTAGCCATTGCCTCCAAAAACGGCCAGATTTCAAAGAATGTGGCCAAAGAAATTAAACTCAACCTACACGAGCTCATAGTAGAGCAAGCCCTCAAGTGGAAAAACTGTGCCGAGTTTGTGGGTAAACCTGTTCTCGCGGACGGAGCCCTAAAACTGTGGTGTCAAGACCAGGCTACTGCCATGTGGGTTCGTGAGAAGGTACCCACCCTTGAGGTAGCACAGAAAGAAAATCTTGTTGTGAAACTGCAACGAGAGCTAGCACCTAGAACCGTATGCGCACTTCTGATACCAGAGAGAGGAGGCAAAGGACTCTGCCAGCACTACAGCTCGAATCCCGCACTGTTCAAACCCTTGGGCTAGGGTTGCGGAATGGCAACTTCTAACTTGCAAGTGGCAGCACATGAAACATTTCATTATCTTCACAATACCTGAGCATCTCATACCAACGCTGATCGAGAAGAACCGACGCGTCGGCGGAAAATGCGTTCCACACAGGCGGAAAATCAGTAAAGGCTGGCATAAACTTATTTTTGTTCGAACGTGTTTTATTTTTTATAGTAAATGTTTGGTCTAGAGTTACTAAGTACTACTATTGTGTAAAAATGTAATATACAATATAGAGGGTGTTAAAAAAATATGTTCCCAGCAGGTGTTTAAAAATTTTTTTCCAAACAATACAATATGTGCTGACATTGTAGAATACAGAAAAATCTGTATAAAAAGGGGTTCCTTTAGTACTTAACAGTGAATGTAGTGAAATAAAACTACGTAGATTTATGATCAGACTGTTATAGCGAAATAAAAAAATAATAAAAATATGAACAGTTTAATTTAATTAAATACTACGCTACATTTTATCTAATAAACTTAACTCTTGTTGGGAAAAAGACAAACCGGTCTTTGGTGTTAACATTCGAAGCCCACTTAAATAGGGATCTGAGGATACCAATAACCTATTGTAGTAGTAGTAAGTATATAAGTATGTAACTATGTAATCCGTTGTGTATAGCCTTTAATAAAAACAGTCAACAGTCAGATCTCGTTTGATTCATACGCACCTTGGGCCCAACCATATATGGCGACCCTTGCCAAATATAGGCATGGCAACAACGACGGCGCGAAATTAAAATTAAACTAAATGTGGTGCCTAAAATTTTTAGTAGTTCTCTCGATTGTGGTGTACGTTATCCTGTATTTGTGGTTTGTGCACATATTTTCGGACGTGGAGATATAACATGTGAATGGCTCTCGTATGCATCATCATCACGGCGCTGACAAATGAATTATTAAAATTGAAATGGGGAGCCCCAACACGAAACCCACTGAAGAAGTGATTATAGCCCAGAATGGCAATGGTAATTCAGCTGGAGTAGAGCAACTACAGGTACACCTGACCACCAACATTCTGCTCATCATTATCGTGATCATCAAGTGCATCGCGGCATGTGTCTTCGCGGCTAAGTACTACAAGAATTGCCACCAACAGATGATTCGACGGGAGATCAACAGCAGCTACATGGTCCGATACAGGCGAGAACAGGACGGTAACCCAGAAGTATGCGGCGCTACATTGAAAGTTTAGGTTTTTAAGTGGAAATGGATTTTCTTTAAAAGTGTAAGTACTTTAAAATAACAATTATTTGAAGGTGTCATAAGTACATTTAAAACAGTGATTAAAAGTGCACGGAGCTCGGGTGAACATGATACGCGCTGACGAAAAAGGAAAGTGTATGCATTCCAGACATTATTAGTGTGGACAAAACATTTTTAGGGTTCTGTGGTTCAATGTTTATCAATATTTTATTCTTTATTTTACGAAATGATTTTATGTTCATGCGTATATTTTATATCAACTTATTTTTTTTTACATATTATCTTTGTGTGTGAGGTATAGAGTAAACGTCCGTTTTCAGGTTTTAAATATTACTTATGGAATTTGTCGATGTAATATTAGGAAAAATAAGATATCTTTATGACAACTTAGTTAAATTAAATCAAGGTAAAAGAACTGCTGTGGTACTAAACGAGAAGTTAAAGGATGCGAATGATCTTTATAATAAATATAATAAATTATTTAGTTATTAAATAATATAATAATAATAATATAATAATATTTAGTTATTAAATATTAAATAATATTTAGTTGAAACACCTACTGTTAAAATGGAGAAATTTGATTTAAAAACGGCTATTATGCTGTTACCGGAGATGAATGGAGACGAAAATATAACTAAAAAGCTAATTAATTCACTCGAAATGTATAGTGGAATGATTGACAAAACGACGGAACCCATGCTTATCAAATTTGTTCTCACTTCTAGGCTGTCAGAAAGCGCTAAAATGAGGCTTTCCGAAAAGTATTCTTCCTGTGTAGAATTAATTCGTGACATGAAAACCCATCTTTTGACACAGAGGTCCAGTAACGCTATCCAACTGGAACTTATGAAAATTCGACAAAATGCCTATACATTAGAGGAATATGGTAAGAAGATAGAAAGAAAAATAAAAATGTAGAAGACCCGATTCTTAGAAACCCTTCGAATTCGAACGATAGGACTGATCACCCTAGAATTGTAGAGTTGCTAAGAAAACCGAATGATAGTATAGAGTTGTTACTTACAGAAGAAGTATGAACAGATCCTTATTTTCGACATAAAGTGTGTTAACAAGAACTAACAATGAATCCCTCAACCTCAAGAAAAACTCCCGAGCCCGCAAGTACCAAGAGAAAGAATGAAGACCTTCTAGTAGATCCGGACACATTAAAACCGATAGAAGATGCAAAGAAACCAAAGGTAGATCTAAACCCAAGTAAGAAATACCACTGTCTGAAAGCAATAGTTACTATGCATGAAAAATTGATAGAAAAAGTCTTTGGAGGCAATAGGTATAGAGATGGGACAGAGATGGATGTAGATGTGGCCCCTGTGGATGTCAGGAAGGAGGTCGCTTTCAATATAACGGTGGGTAACCATATCACTAGTATTATTTTCACCGCACACAATGTTGCAAGACAACAAGTTAAGAACAGAGAGACAAATATGATAAAGAAGACTGAAAAGACCTCCTTCAAAATACATTACAACGGGGCGGACTATCCCATTTCGAATGAGGAAGTATCCAATTTATGGATGACATGTACCAAGGAAAACAATCTGGAGTACAAAGACTTTTCTATGGAGGACGAGGCGAACTGGTACGGGACGATGGGACCATACTTGGATATGTTTTCAGCATATGCCCTCCGCGTCAACGAACTCAGACTTGGGCACAATAACATGCCAATAACCAAAGTTGACGGAATACATAAGAGCTTTCCTGTCGCCAAGTATGGTCTCTCAGGTGCGCATCACGTCCTCCTTGAGGGCACCTCGTTTCCACCAGAGAGAAGGTCCTCCATCGTGCAGAGTCTGGGTCCTATGACCGCATGGATTTGCATGCTCAGGAGTGAAGGAATATATAGGAAAAAATACTCAACCGCGGTGAAGAGAGCTATGTCGCATCTACCTTGTATAGACGATTTGATTGAAATAACCAAAAACACGAAGCAAGCTTCGGAGATAGCGACAATAACCATACGGAATATTGTGGAAACTTTACTTGTAACAACTTCACGTCAGGCAACCAGGATGTTTTTCCCGCTGACCATCTTTACTGCTGTGTGGAACGCCCATGAAGATAAAAGAGAGTTCTGCAAATTCTTTAGCACAACGGATTACATAGTTACATACTTATATACTTACTACTACTACACTATCAAATGTATCTTCCATTGCCAAGGTTCTGGAAAATTTTCTCGAACTTCCTACTTTCTTGTGCATCTTCGCTCAAGAGTCCTATTGCTATACTACTATTCTGCACTATTTCATAGCCATGGATTAATATCTTATGTAGTGTAGTAGGCATGTTGAATCAAGGATATTCATCCACGAAGCGAGCAGCTGTCTCATGGCAGAATTCACGAAATTTTTCGATGTTTCTTTTATGTCCAGAAGCTAATACAATCAATACCCTGAGGGTAACATTGCTTCTTTGCTTCCGTAATAATTTCGTAAGGAGGGTAAAGATTACAACCCATGTCCAGTGCAGACTTACGCAATGCGTTGTACTGAAATTTTGTAAGATTGTTTTCAATCACCAAGTACAAAGCTTTATCTGGTGTGTAGGTATCGTGTCGAGGTTCCTTTGTTTTTGTTTCAGTTCCCAAGGAAACGCTTTTCACTAGCTTGGCTTTAGCCACTTTTCCAGACTCACGGTACTTCATTTGGCAAACGCTAACTGCTCAAGAGTCAATGTTTTTCGTACATGTTCAGTTTTTTGTCTTTTAGTACGTTCGGCGCACCCTTCGAAATCTTTGACTGGTCGACCAGTCGAGCCCTACTCTTTCGCTTAGGATTTGGTACAGAAAAGGTCACGTAAAAAGCAAACCAATCAGGGTTGCTTTGATTACAACGTTCGAAGTTTATACCAGATTTTTCAAGCTTTTGTTTATATGATCTTACTCCAAAGACTCCTAGTGTCCTTTGATAGTTCTGGTAATTTTAATACATTCTTGACCTTTTTACACAAATCTTCCATTCTAGTGGTACTATTCTTGTACTTTGACTCACGATAATAGTTCACAAGAGTCAATCTGCTTAAGCATATTTCTTCATTTGAACACCCTGTAAATAATAAAAAAGTTACGTTATACGTGATTATCCTAGAGAAACATTAAAGTGTATGTGTTTTAAAAGCCGGTACACATGATTACAATTGCAGTTTCGGCAAATAAAAATGAAATACTTGAAACAATAAGTATTTTGTCTTAATAGATAATTTGATCAAACTAGCGACTTCTATTTATAAAATTACTAACTTTGTTTGAGCGTCGCATTCGGTCGCATCTGATTTAACTTCATAATAAACTGATAACCAATGAGTGCAATGAAAGTTATTTCAATGAATGAAATGACAAGAAATGCTACTTTTTATATAGTTGAAGTGTTTTTATAAATAAAATCAAGACAATTTCAATAAAATAGGTACAAAACAGTGACTGCACTTTAAATTGTATAGATACAAGATTAAATAATCAAAATGTATTACCTTCTGCAGCAGAATCCATAATGAAACACCAACAACCACACCAAGATAATGGAAATAATCTATCTAATCTAATATATCTGAGAAAAACACATTCGCCGTTTAACAAGTCAAACTTTGAACTGATCATGCGCCTGTTTGATAACTCAAAAAGGGCCGGGGCAAGCGCAGGTAGACGGCCTATTCCTTTGTTATGCCGACAACAACAATTAAAAACCGGTTTCATTAACATCAATAATTTACATTAATGCCAGCTTTTACTAATTTCCCGCCTGTGTACGACGGCTAAACTACAGTCTCGGGACTGTGCGGATGCGCTTTGGTGGCCGCGGAAGGAGATTCTCCAGAAATCCTCCACCACTAAGAGGCGCACAAGGGGCTGTACTGGGAGACCCAGAAAACACCAAGGATCCTAGCTCGAAGGATGTTGAAATCGAGATGGAAACTGAGCTCACAGATGAAGAGTCCAAAGCCCCGGAGGATCCAGATGGTTTGGACATTCTCGACGAGCTCACTGCAGGGCTAACTGTCAGTGGAGAGGATAGATATAGTCTATTCGCGTTAAGTAAATAGTGACGTCATGATATATAGACGTTAAACTGACCAATGAGACGTTAGTAAATGAGAAAACAATTCACATCGACCAATTGCAGACGACAGTTGTCACGTCTCATTGGTCAAATCGTTGGGACATTATGACATCACTATTTTCTTAATGCGAATGTACTATAGATAGTTCGACTTCCTCTCCAACACAAATTAGAACTATCCAAGCAAACCTCCACCATAGTGAGGCTGGGACTGGCTAGTTTTATAATTGGTGGAGTACAAATCAGCCGGCCATTGCTCTTTTTCAAGAGCCTTGGATAAGGGACGGCAAAATACACGGACTATCTAACACGGTAAGTTACAAGCAATGGAGGACTCTTCAAGAGCCTGTATTTTACTCCCAAATAATCTGATGTCACATTCACTCACTGAGTTTGGTTGCAGAGACATGTGCACTACAAATAAGCGCCTCACACTTTGAAACAAGCAGGGATGTTGGGTTTGCCTCTGTATACATGCACGAAGAGGAAGAACCTCCGCCTGTTAAGCATTGCAAGCTCCCGGCTTACTGCGAAGCTAAAAAACTGGAGGTCAGTATTGGTGCTGACTCCAACGCTCATCACACTCTATGGGGTATGAAGAAAAACAATGACAGAGGAGTGACGGACAGTCCCCTGTGCAGAGCATGCATGGAGACTGAGGAGACAGCTGTGCATGTTCTCTTGCAGTGCGAGGAAACAGCTACCTATATGCGAATGCACTTCGGTGAAGCTGCTGGGAGTGAGCTGAAAACGCTTGTCGCAAACACATTTTTACAATTTCAGATTTAAAATTATATGACTCAAATGATAATAAACCGTGACAATGAAAAGAAGTGCACTCATTTTACAAATGATATATAACCTGCCGAAACGAGTAAGTATACTTAGCTATAGTTCGTTCATTACAAAGTCAATCGATTGTTTAAAGTAATCATAATATTATTATTTACATACCTTATAATAATCATTAAAATATCATTTTGTCTCAGCAACGTTTGTATGAACACGAAGCAAACTCTAAAAATGTGCCAACTGAACATTCTGACGTAAGTTTAAAAACCAACTTGTTAAAGTTTTATTATATATATGTATTGTTTAATTACTGTGTAGTCAACTTTTTTTAATATTAATATTTTTTCAGTGCAATGAATTTATCGAAGAAAAAGACAAGGACGAAGTTACATCATCTCATCACAGAGCACGTTCCAGAAGCAACAACTCATCGTCATCATCATCTTCTTCGTCATCGTCGACATCTTCTTCTTCCACAAAAAATTCTGGTAAACGTATAAGTCAGAAACGTGTATCTTATAGACAATCACCAATAAATACATGCGAAAGCGATGCTCGGTCGGCGGTCGGTGCGTCGGTTTAATTGTAGCTATTCGATATCCCAATTAGAGGGCAAGGCCCAATTGTCTTGCTCTCTCAGGAAATTTGATAAGTGGGGGTCCGTTAAGGACTCCTTAAAAACAAAAAACATTCTACTGCTATCAAAAACGCTCAGGGTAGAATCGTGCTACTTACATACTCCGATACCTATGAAACTGCATACTCCTAATCAACCTAATTCGGCCGACAACAAACACATTGCACAACCGGATGATCCACGTCAGCACTTTTACCTTACCTTATCGTTTTATATTTGTTATAATAATTAAATTCTGTTCTAGATTCACTAGTGCAATTTATAAATAAGATTTTTAATAAATATTAATTTAGTAAATTGTTTTTTTTTTGCCCTGCTGCGCAGATCGTATTTTGCTTAACACGATTGATATCAGACATCCAGTTTTCGTGCACTACAGAGGTTGCGAAACCTGGTAGCTGCCATGACGGGTTTGGCACTGAATAGCTTTCTTCTGGGGCTAATAAACCCCAGCTTCTCCCATATTGTGAGATGTCGCAACCCTAAATCAACAAACGACGCGATCACGCGATTTTACAGGAGCAACTTTTCAATCTAACAAAATTAGACATTTTTATCACTCTATTTATTTATACTCATTTTATTTATTATTATTAACAACAAAAATTCCAATTGTGGAGGTAGACGGACATTAGTTGAAACGCCAGTCTTCCCGTAACCACGGCCTATGCAACTGGGTTGAACCGTCGGATGATATAAAGGCATATTTATATATTTATTAATTAATATAACATAATTGACCAAAAGCCCAAAATTATACCAAAAGTGCAATAGGCAAAGCAAGGGCATAGCACCAACGAGAGTTACAAAATACTACCTGTAGAGGCACACATTATGTATGTATATATGTGTGCGTAACGCTACATATGAAGATGACGTCGTATTGACCTAGATTGTATTTTAATGTAACTAGAAATAAGAGTCACTTCTGGAATGTAATGAACAATAAACGTAACGTATTAAAGCTAAATCATCCTATCTCTCATTTATGTTTGACATACAGTAACTAAATGCTACAAGCTAGAGTTAGGACGCCCACGTGCGAAGTGAAATGAGCTAAATGAGCGTATACAAAAATCAACAGAGAAAAGTTAAATCATGTTATTGCAGCAGGCAATATGTGTAAACAAGATATTTGTGACTTATGCAAGATAGACACCAATAATATTCCTAAACATATGTATTACCCAATACAAAATTGGACGTGTCACCAAGAGCAACGGAGTCCCAGAGACTTCTTACTGGCCAAGGGAGGCGAATCTCCTAAGAAACGAGGAAGCTGCGCCAAGGCCTCCGCGTCAGCTCAAACTTCCATACACAAATAATGTTTATATTTTCCTTTTTTAAAAGATTTTATGTAAATATATTTCTTTGTCTGATGTGAACATACGAAGTGTAAATATGTGCTAAAAATACTTAGATTTTTATAAGGTATTCTATTTTTAATTAATATTTAGCGTAGCTTAAGTTTAATGTATAGTCATGTAAATGATTTGTGTACTGTAATTATTTGGGTGTTTGTATTTAGATGTCTCACTTTGGCCTTGGAAATAGGCAGACAAGCACTTGAACAGGAGGCTCGGATGAATGTTCTACTACAAACACTGAGGCCAGGGTGAACCTTCTCGCCTCCACGTCACAAACTGGGGCTCGAGCAAATCCTCTCCCCTCGACCAAACACAAGGGAGGTAGTAGAACCAACAGGATGGTGCCAACCAACCAAAGGGCTCTTCTACTATCACCCTTTCTAACAAAAGAGCTCGACTTGATGACACCTTGTCACCAAGAGGAGAGCACAAAATAAGGAGGGTCGGTGTCGGGGAACAAGTTCCGGCGATGTCATATGCCAAGGCAGCTCAACCGGAGCTTAACCTAGCCATTGCCTCCAAAAACGGCCAGATTTCAGAGAATGTGGCCAAAGAAATTGAACTAAAGCTACACAAGCTCATAGTAGAGCAAGCCCTCAAGTGGGAAAACTGTGCCAAGGTTGTGGGTAAGCCTGTCCTTGCAGACGGAGCCCTAAAACTATGGTGTCAAGACCAGGCTACTGCCATGTGGGTTCGTGAGAAGGTACACTGCCATGTGGGTTCGTGAGAAGGTACCCACCCTTGAGGTAGCACAGAAAGAAAATCTTGTTGTGAAACTACAACGAGACCTAGCACCAAGAACCGTATGCGCACTTCTGATACCAGAGAGAGGAGGCAAAGGACTCTGCCAGCACTACAGCTCGAATCCCGCACTGTTCAAACCCTTGGGCTAGGGTTGCGGAATGGCAACTTCTAACTTGCAAGTGGCAGAACATGAAACATTTCATTATCTTCACAATACCTGAGGATCTCATACCAACGCTGATCGAGAAGAACCGACGCACACAGGCGGAAAATCAGTAAAAGCTGGCATAAACTTATTTTTGTTCGAACGTGTTTTATTTTTTATAGTAAATGTTTGGTCTAGAGTTACTAAGTACTACTATTGTGTAAAAATGTAATATACAATATAGAGGGTGTTAAAAAAATATGTTCCCAGCAGGTGTTTAAAAATTTTTTTCCAAACAATACAATATGTGCTGACATTGTAGAATACAGAAAAATCTGTATAAAAAGGGGTTCCTTTAGTACTTAACAGTGAATATAGTGAAATAAAACTACGTAGATTTATGATCAGACTGTTATAGCGAAATAAAAAAATAATAAAAATATGAACAGTTTAATTTAATTAAATACTACGCTACATTTTATCTAATAAACTTAACTCTTGTTGGGAAAAAGACAAACCGGTCTTTGGTGGTAACATTCGAAGGCCACTTAAATAGGGATCTGAGGATACCAATAACCTATTGTAGTAGTAGTAAGTATATAAGTATGTAACTATGTAATCCGTTGTGTATAGCCTTTAATAAAAACAGTCAACAGTCAGATCTCGTTTGATTCATACGCACCTTGGGCCCAACCATATATGGCGACCCTTGCCAAATATAGACATGGCAACAACGACGGCGCGAAATTAAAATTAAACTAAATGTGGTGCCTAAAATTTTTAGTAGTTCTCTCGATTGTGGTGTACGTTATCCTGTATTTGTGGTTTGTGCACATATTTTCGGACGTGGAGATATAACATGTGAATGGCTCTCGTATGCATCATCATCACGGCGCTGACAAATGAATTATTAAAATTGAAATGGGGAGCACCAACACGAAACCCACTGAAGAAGTGATTATAGCCCAGAATGGCAATGGTAATTCAGCTGGAGTAGAGCAACTACAGGTACACCTGACCACCAACATTCTGCTCATCATTATCGTGATCATCAAGTGCATCGCGGCATGTGTCTTCGCGGCTAAGTGCTACAAGAATTGCCACCAACAGATGATTCGACGGGAGATCAACAGCGGCTACATGGTCCGATACAGGCGAGAACAGGACGGTAACCCAGAAGTATGCGGCGTTACATTGAAAGTTTAGGTTTTTAAGTGGAAATGGATTTTCTTTAAAAGTGTAAGTACTTTAAAATAACAATTATTTGAAGGTGTTATAAGTACATTTAAAACAGTGATTAAAAGTGCACGGAGCTCGGGTGAACATGATACGCGCTGACGAAAAAGGAAAGTGTATGCATTCCAGACATTATTAGAGTGGACAAAACATTTTTAGGGTTCTGTGGTTCAATGTTTATCAATATTTTATTCTTTATTTTACGAAATGATTTTATGTTCATGCGTATATTTTATATCAACTTATTTTTTTTTACATATTATCTTTGTGTGTGAGGTATAGAGTAAACGTCCGTTTTCAGGTTTTAAATATTACTAATGGAATTTGTCGATGTAATATTAGGAAAAATAAGATATCTTTATGACAACTTAGTTAAATTAAATCAAGGTAAAAGAACTGCTGTGGTACTAAACGAGAAGTTAAAGGATGCGAATGATCTTTATAATAAATATAATAAATTATTTAGTTATTAAATAATATAATAATAATAATATAATAATATTTAGTTATTAAATATTAAATAATATTTAGTTGAAACACCTACTGTTAAAATGGAGAAATTTGATTTAAAAACGGCTATTATGCTGTTACCGGAGATGAATGGAGACGAAAATATAACTAAAAAGCTAATTAATTCACTCGAAATGTATAGTGGAATGATTGACAAAACGACGGAACCCATGCTTATCAAATTTGTTCTCACTTCTAGGCTGTCAGAAAGCGCTAAAATGAGGCTTTCCGAAAACTATTCTTCCTGTGTAGAATTAATTCGTGACATGAAAACCCATCTTTTGACACAGAGGTCCAGTAACGCTATCCAACTGGAACTTATGAAAATTCGACAAAATGCCTATACATTAGAGGGATATGGTAAGAAGATAGAAAGAAAAATGAAAATGTAGAAGACCCGACTCTTAGAAACCCTTCGAATTCGAACGATAGGACTGATCACCCTAGAATTGTAGAGTTGCTAAGAAAACCGAATGATAGTATAGAGTTGTTACTTACAGAAGAAGTATGAACAGATCCTTATTTTCGACATAAAGTGTGTTAACAAGAACTAACAATGAATCCCTCAACCTCAAGAAAAACTCCCGAGCCCGCAAGTACCAAGAGAAAGAATGAAGACCTTCTAGTAGATCCGGACACATTAAAACCGATAGAAGATGCAAAGAAACCAAAGGTAGATCTAAACCCAAGTAAGAAATACCACTGTCTGAAAGCAATAGTTACTATGCATGAAAAATTGATAGAAAAAGTCTTTGGAGGCAA
The DNA here is from genome assembly GCA_030578115.1 of Leucoptera coffeella. Taxonomy (NCBI): domain Eukaryota; kingdom Metazoa; phylum Arthropoda; class Insecta; order Lepidoptera; family Lyonetiidae; genus Leucoptera; species Leucoptera coffeella. The sequence goes on from JAMBLF010000375.1 coordinate 279,133, forward strand.
TAGGTATAGAGATGGGACAGAGATGGATGTAGATGTGGCCCCTGTGGATGTCAGGAAGGAGGTCGCTTTCAATATAACGGTGGGTAACCATATCACTAGTATTATTTTCACCGCACACAATGTTGCAAGACAACAAGTTAAGAACAGAGAGACAAATATGATAAAGAAGACTGAAAAGACCTCCTTCAAAATACATTACAACGGGGCGGACTATCCCATTTCGAATGAGGAAGTATCCAATTTATGGATGACATGTACCAAGGAAAACAATCTGGAGTACAAAGACTTTTCTATGGAGGACGAGGCGAACTGGTACGGGACGATGGGACCATACTTGGATATGTTTTCAGCATATGCCCTCCGCGTCAACGAACTCAGACTTGGGCACAATAACATGCCAATAACCAAAGTTGACGGAATACATAAGAGCTTTCCTGTCGCCAAGTATGGTCTCTCAGGTGCGCATCACGTCCTCCTTGAGGGCACCTCGTTTCCACCAGAGAGAAGGTCCTCCATCGTGCAGAGTCTGGGTCCTATGACCGCATGGATTTGCATGCTCAGGAGTGAAGGAATATATAGGAAAAAATACTCAACCGCGGTGAAGAGAGCTATGTCGCATCTACCTTGTATAGACGATTTGATTGAAATAACCAAAAACACGAAGCAAGCTTCGGAGATAGCGACAATAACCACCCTAGTTGCGGAAACTTTACTTGTAACAACTTCACGCCAGGCAACCAGGATGTTTTTCCCGCTGACCATCTTTACTGCTGTGTGGAACGCCCATGAAGATAAAAGAGAGTTCTGCAAATTCTTTAGCACAACGGATTACATAATTACATAGTTACATACTTATATACTTACTACTACTACTACACTATCAAATGTATCTTCCATTGCCATGGTTCTGGAAAATTTTCTCGAACTTCCTACTTTCTTGTGCATCTTCGCTCAAGAGTCCTATTGCTATACTACTATTCTGCACTATTTCATAGCCATGGATTAATATCTTATGTAGTGTAGTAGGCATGTTGAATCAAGGATATTCATCCACGAAGCGAGCAGCTGTCTCATGGCAGAATTCACGAAATTTTTCGATGTTTATTTTATGTCCAGAAGCTAATACAATCAATACCCTGAGGGTAACATTGCTTCTTTGCTTCCGTAATAATTTCGTAAGGAGGGTAAAGATTACAACCCATGTACAGTGCAGACTTACGCAATGCGTTGTACTGAAATTTTGTAAGATTGTTTTCAATCACCAAGGACAAAGCTTTATCTGGTGTGTAGGTGTCGTGTCGAGGTTCCTTTGTTTTTGTTTCAGTTCCCAAGGAAACGCTTTTCACTAGCTTGGCTTTAGCCACTTTTCCAGACTCACGGTACTTCATTTGGGTAGCAAACGCTAACTGCTCAAGAGTCAATGTTTTTCGTACATGTTCAGTTTTTTGTCTTTTAGTACGTTCGGCGGTCGACCAGTCGAGCCACTGCTCTTTCGCTTAGGATTTGGTACAGAAAAGGTCACGTAAAAAGCAAACCAATCAGGGTTGCTTTGATTACAACGTTCGAAGTTTATACCCGATTTTTCAAGCTTTTGTTTATATGTGTATATGATCTTACTCAAAAGACTCCTAGTGTCCTTTGATAGGTCTGGTAATTTTAATACATTCTTGACCTTGTTACACAAATCTTCCATTCTAGTGGTACTATTCTTGTACTTTGACTCACGATAATAGTTCACAAGAGTCAATCTGCTTAAGCATATTTCTTCATTTGAACACCCTGTAAATAATAAAAAAGTTACGTTATACGTGATTATCCTAGAGAAACATTAAAGTGTATGTGTTTTAAAAGCCGGTACACATGATTACAATTGCAGTTTCGGCAAATAAAAATGAAATACTTGAAATAATAAGTATTTTGTCTTAATAGATAATTTGATCAAACTAGCGACTTCTATTTATAAAATTACTAACTTTGTTTGAGCGTCGCATTCGGTCGCATCTGATTTAACTTTTACATAATAATCTGATAACCAATGAGTGCAATGAAAGTTATTTCAATGAATGAAATGACAAGAAATGCTACTTTTTATATAGTTGAAGTGTTTTTATAAATAAAATCAAGACAATTTCAATAAAATAGGTACAAAACAGTGACTGCACTTTAAATTGTATAGATACAAGATTAAATAATCAAAATGTATTACCTTCTGCAGCAGAATCAATAATGAAACACCAACAACCACACCAAGATAATGGAAATAAATATAACGCAAAATCACCTTCTATCTGAGAAAAACACATTCGCCGTTTAACAAGTCAAACTTTGAACTGATCATACGCCTGTTTGATAACTCAAAAAGGGCCGGGGCAAGCGCAGGTAGACGGCCTATTCCTTTGTTATGCCGACAACAACAATTAAAAACCGGTTTCATTAACTTCAATAATTTACATTAATGCCAGCTTTTACTAATTTCCCGCCTGTGTACGACGGCTAAACTACAGTCTCGGGACTGTGCGGATGCGCTTTGGTGGCCGCGGAAGGAGATTCTCCAGAAATCCTCCACCACTAAGAGGCGCACACGGGGCTGTACTGGGAGACCCAGAAAACACCAAGGATCCTAGCTCGAAGGATCTTGAAATCGATATGGAAACTGAGCTCACAGATGAAGAGTCCAAAGCCCCGGAGGATCCAGATGGTTTGGACATTCTCGACGAGCTCACTGCAGGGCTAACTGTCAGTGGAGAGGATAGATATAGTCTATTCGCGTTAAGTAAATAGTGACGTCATGATATATAGACGTTAAACTGACCAATGACACGTTAGTAAATGAGAAAACAATTCACATCGACCAATTGCAGACGACAGTTGTCACGTCTCATTGGTCAAATCGTTGGGACATTATGACATCACTATTTTCTTAATGCGAATGTACTATAGATAGTTCGACTTCCTCTCCAACACAAATTAGAACTATCCAAGCAAACCTCCACCATAGTGAGGCTAGGACTGGCTAGTTTTATAATTAGTGGAGTACAAATCAGCCGGCCATTGCTCTTTTTCAAGAGCCTTGGATAAGAAATAGGTTGGAGTAGAAATAGTTCCTCGTCATACTCAGAATGATGAGTGTTAGTTCTGAAATAACCACTAATAGCTATTGTAAAGTTAAAAATATAATTGACTTTTTTAATAATAAAATGAAGACATTGTATTATCCTACAAAAAATGCTGTGATCGATGAAAGCATGATGTTGTGGAGAGGCATACTGCGGTTTAGACAATATATGAAGGGCAAGAAGAATAAATACGGGTTGAAATTTTTCGCCCTAGCTAAACATTTGTCGGTAGAGGTACCTACTTACCTATTTCTTGCGATTATAATAATTATATGTCTCAAAAAGCAGCTAGGGTAGGGCGCCGTGACAAAATTTTAAACAAGTTATTGTGCCGCGGGCTGAAAAAGGTTGGGAAACCTTTGCACTAGCCCATACAATCAAATCAATGTTAGTATAGGGAAGGAACGTCCAGTTACCCAGCCCATAGAGCTGGAGCCCGTTTATAATGGGTTACTACCCATATCTGCAGCAAAAAAAGCAGATCTTATTAAATTGTGCAATGCTGGGCAAATACCAGAGGAACTTATACCTTGGTACAAACAATTACCGACTACAGTAGAGCCTCGATACTTCGAATTATGAAAAACACACCCCTGTTCGAACTATCAGAGCGTTCGGATTGTAGTATGGAAGGGTAAAGAATAAAATAAGGATTTAAAATGGCTTCGAAATTTATTGTTTTTATAAAGAAAAAAGATACATTCATTTGTAAAAAAGAAACTGAAGAAAAAGGAAACACCTACCAATTAGATGAGTTTACTACAATAAATTAATGGTTACGTTGTCCAACTAAATGTAGTATAAAAAACATATTACTTCTTTATAAACTCATCTTAGTTTGACGGCTCCTGTTCATTGACCAAGAAAAGGCTTTGTATCTCAAGTTGCGAAGCAGAAACTTTTCCGGAAGCAATAGGCCATTTTCGTCAGCCACGTTCAGGTACGAGTTAGTGATAATAGTACGGAAAGACTACCACAGTTTTCCTTAAGTGAAAGCGAAGATGACGGTGAAGAAGATTAGGAGTTATTTTTTTTATGTCTCACCTAAATACTTAAATAAATATTTCTAAAATGGATTATTTTCTTTTATTATTCCTATATGTGTTCTCATTATATGCTTATATTAATTGATTTATGTAATAACTACAGCCAGGAAAAACTCACTAAATACGTTTTTGTCAATTACTCAAATAAGTAACCCCTTATTTTCTTAAAACCCCAAAACCAGCATTAAAATTAAGGCAAGCCCGTATTATTACCACAAAAGCTGAACAAAACTACATACAAGTAAAACTGAATTTTACAGGACCATCATTCAAAAGTGAGATTCGGAAGAAACAAAATTTACCGAATGAATTAACTCTAAACCCCTTATACAATAGCAATAGAGATGACTGTTGGCAAAAAGGTCAATCTGATAAATCTCAGTAAATACCTGAGTTCTGCTGAAAACAAAGAATATTACAGACAGCTTTGTGGTGATGTAAATGATGGTGTGGACACTGTAGAAGTAGATGAAGATGATAATAGTGATGGGTGTGAAGAATGATCATCTTCATCTACAGTGAAAATCCTGTAATAAATACTTTCCTTAGTTTATGCATACATAAATAAGTACTCATAGTTTGTAAGTGAAGGATTTTTATAATTTTTGATATTACTTTATAAGTGAATTCACACTGTTCTTTTATATTTCTAAAAAAATAAAACAAACATTTAGTTCAGGTTAAAAGTGAGTTTTACTTAATTTCTTCCTAAATTCACTCATTTTTTTTTCATTTTATTGTAAAAACCACCTATATGTCACATTTTTACCAGTTCTTCTGGAAAAACCACCATAGTCAAACTTATTTTTGCTAAAAACTCTATTAAATAAATGTTGGAATTAACAATTCTAATTCGAATAAGTTTTCTAAATCTTTTAATGACTTGTCCATAATCTACTAACAGCCGGTTTCTCGTACGCCAATCAAATCTGACCAGAGATTAACTAATAACTAACGGGTTGCTGGAAACAAAATCAATGACTTGTCAAATCAATGCAAGCTGACAACTTGTCAAAGTCTGATCAAAATCATTTTTGTATCGAAATTGGGTTTCTCAAAACTATATCAAACTGTCAACCATTTGTTGACAAACCGATGACTAACCCAAAAATAATCATATATTTTCGGCTTGTTATTCCTCGTTGTATTCGGATTTTGAGTAGTTTATTGCAAAAGTTCAGTAAAATGTCAGACCTGAGCTCGTCGGATGTTACCATCTAGTCATCAAGTGAAGAGGAAGTGGTGCCGATTCCGCAGTTAAGGAGATTTCGCCCAAGGATGAATTCCATGGATTCTTTGGACAAATTCTTTGCTCGGTTCAGAGTGACGAAGGAAGTGATGAACAATCTGACTGAGCTCCTGGGTCATATACTAATACCAACTACGCATAGAAACCGGTCCATAAGTGCTGTGGAACATGTAATGTTGACAGTGCAGTTTTATGCATCAGAAGTATTCCAAATAACTGTTGCTGACATCATTAGTCACACAACACAACAAATCCACGGCCTGCAGAGTTTTTTTTTAAAGTCTCAAAAGAGATAGCCAAACTAAGGCCACAATTCATAAAAATGCCGACAACAGCAGAACGAACTATGAACAGATCCTTTATTTCACAATTGATTTAATTGCTAAACAAAAAAATGACTGAAGGTAACAAGCTTATACTTTTAAAGGCTGCAGATGCTATTTTGAGACTCAATCAAAAGAGTTTGGATATAATCAAAGAAAGGAAGATGTATCATGCCAAACTAATAGAAAGGAGTTCTAGGTGTACCAAAGATCCTAATCCGTTAGCAACCACAATGATTCTCTTGAATCAAAAGTACCCTATTTGCATATCATCATCTGAGTCTAAGAAATATGGAGTGCCTAGCGCAATGATTGCAAAGGGTCCAGCAGATAGATCGATCACTGATGCCCATATGCACGGGAAGGTTCTGGCTAGGCTAGAAGTGCTCAATTGGTGGATAGAAAATAGCCCAGAGCCACATGAGAAGTTACGTAGGTTAGCAGATATCTTGTTTTCTGGGCTTGATGAACAGGTGAAGCAATATTATAAAGCTGATTGGAGCAAAGCTAGGATAAAATGGGGTCCTCCAATGCTACAACGCAGCCTTGTAAGAACTAATAAGCCGCTTGTAGATATTCCTACTTATTTACGAACTGAGGCAATCAAAGAGATATTCTTTCCAGATTACTCTATCCCCAATCCTTCCTTACCAAGTGGAACAATTAAAGAGCTACGGGAGAAAATGGATCTTCGGTTAGAAGATAATTTGCCTTTGACTAAACAAGTTCGTATAATATTGAATTGTCTGGATCCGAGGGAACGCTATCTTCCTATTCTTTCTTCGAGTAGTGAAAGCACTATACAAATGAAGCATGCTATTGTCCATAATAATCTAGTAGTAGTAGATTATATGCTTGAAGATGCAAAGGAAGACCGTAGGTGGGGTAGAGCCCTTTAAGAATTTATTATCATGCATCATCTTAGAGGGAAAAACTGCAGGAATACCAGTAGAAGAACTGAAAGAAATTTGTCTCTCATCACATATTTCTTCAATTTCATTTAACACCATGATTGATTCTGTTAACCCTTCTGAAGCAATAGAGTTCCTATGGGGAAGAGCTTTATTCGAAAAAGCAACAACATTGGAGCATAAGAGAGGTGCGATGACGTTATGTCCTGACCCGAGGGAGGGGAGGGAGGTTGTGATCTTTAATAAAAAGAGTGTTTCTCGAGCCATCCGAATGGGCAACCAAGTTGTGAATTTTAAATACGGAGACATGAGAGGAAAATACGTGCATAACGGTCAAACTCTCATTGAAATTGTGAGTACATTCTCAACGGTACGAGATATGCTATCATTACTCAAAGAAATCGCTAAACAGATTAGTTACCGATACCAGGACACTACTGATATTAAAGACATAAATAACGATCGAGCAATTGAAAGGTTCGTCGACAGAGCTCCTTATAAATTCTTGAATTGCACCATTACTGAGTTTTCAAACATTGGTGACCTAAATAGTGGTGAGAACTGTGGCAAATTTCGTCATCAACCTAATTCGGAATACGTCACCACGGGCTGTTACCAGCTTCTCCTTGACTCCAATCTAAACATTCAACTTCCTGGAACTTCCCTCAAAATAACCGTAAACATAAATAGGAATAAGATAAAACCTTTTTCCGACGATGTTGTGTGCAAAACGCATAGGATGATAAGACATTTTAATATCAAAGAAACGATCAAGGAAATGTTTTACTTCTTTTTGCAAAATATCAATACTCTTATTGATAAGATATCAAATAAGGACTTTATTTGGAAAAACTTCTACATTAATAAATTTCTTGGAGCTTCATCTAGGTCAATGTCCTTGATGGCTAGAACGTTGATAGGAAGGTTAATGGACTCAGGAAATACTAATTACCATTTTATTTGTTTTCTCTATTGTTTTACCAATAGCGACCCAAGAAACGCTTCAGAAGGGCCTCTTTCCTATTGCTTGCCGGACGGGACTGTTATAGACATGGGTGCTGAAAAGGGTATATTTTATTACAGTGAAGAGCATAGTAGTTATATGCTCTACGGCATGAAAGTTGCCAAAACACTCCGCAAAATATCTAAAGAGGAACTCTTGAATGTGTTCTATCTGCGGGCACGGGGACAGGTGAGTATCAAACACGGAAGCTAGTAACACACTGCTTTATTGCAACGACAATCGCGGGGTGGGGCGCAGCCACACTTAACCTATGATATAGCTACCTATAATACACAACATCCCTCCACCATAATCTACGAATATAATTAAAAATATGATTTATAATCAATACGTGGCCGGTCACGTCTTGATCGCATGGGAGCTGGTGGTTCCGTCGGTGGGGTTGCGAATTGTGAACTGTCGTCCTCGCGAGACCCGGAAGGGTTGTTGGCTCCGGCCTCACACATGTCAGCGAGTGTACCATCCGTGCGAGGCGGCGGAGGACTGTGTAGGCCGCATTGTTCTAACGAGCTGGCTTGCGCGGGATCGTCATCTTGTACGACACTGCTACTAATCGGGGGTTCTTGTAATACACCTGGTATTTCTACATCCCAGTGGTAATCGCTTGTATTGGGGTAATGTTCGGTACGCTCACTCAGCGATCTCATCTGATCTATATGTTTAGTTACTTCAGTTTGTAACTCCGGCATAAATATTACGTACACTACGGAACCAATCTTCTTTTTTACTACTCCTCTCACCCATGTAAACTTGTTCTTATTTAAAAACTTCTTTACCCATACCTTTTGATTAATTACGAAATCTGGACGCGCCTTT